>KN835352.1:0-44274 GCA_000827255.1 Suillus luteus UH-Slu-Lm8-n1
CTGGCGTCAAGAGGCTCCAGAAACACACGCGAAAGAATGGGTTTCCCGTGCATATCAGAATGCGCATTAGGTATGCGGGAGGCGGGGGGCGGGAGGCAAACACTGGTTACTATAAAAGGACAGCGACGCCGCATCAAAGAAGGTTCAACGCACGCAAAGGGGATGGCGCAGGCGGCGGCGGGGAGGAGGAAATCAATGCATCATGGTGCATCATATTGCAACATAATGCATTATGATGCAATGCTAATGCACCATGATGCAATGTATTTACCTGCCTATACATTGTAACGTTGTTGCATCACTTTATACCTTACAACTACAACAAATTCTTGCATCAATATGACAGGGTCGCCTGGTCGTCCGAATCGTCGCCGCTCGCCTCAAATGAGGCAGCGGCCGACAAATGCCGCTCTATATTCGACTGAAAACTCCACTCCCTTTCCATAGCAAGTTTTTTATCTGCCTACAGAATCCAGTCAGTTACTCATTCCGTTCATCAGAGAAATTAGCTCACCTCCATCTTGTGGATGGCCTGGCATCTCTTCCTGTGCCTGATCCATAGCTCAGGGTAGTACATGGACCGATCGTCGAGCTTGATGGTATGCTGGCATCCGCGGCACTTTACGGATTTAGGTTTGATGTCCTCCGCGTATTCATCATCCTCGAGCTCCTGTTTTCGCTGAGGCTCCTTCTTATACTTTTTCCTGTGGCCTGTGGTAGCCTTGCCGCTTTGGGCGCCACAGCTGGCAGGAGTGAGCCGTGGAGGGCGCATCGCAATTTGTGCGCTATGCGCACTAGATCGGGGAGGTGGATTGGCAGGTCCACGAAGCTTGCTTTTGCAGACCAGCGTGCGGTCATTGATTAGGCAACTGACCGTGCTCCAGTCAGTCCCAACGCCATGAACAACAACGACCGGGCATCCGGCCCTGACACAATTCATTGTGTGGGCTTGGGCGGCCATTTGTGTCATGGTGTTGGGTTGACTGGCGACACAGTCGTTGTTTGTCGAATGCACAGCGGCTGAGGGACTGGGGGTTGATTTATGCATTTGTTTTGCTGGGGAGTGTAACTTTTCAGATGTAGATGAGGAGTTTGTTGCAGTGGCGTGAAGTTCTTCTTTTTCTTTTAGGGCCTGCCTCGGAGTTGTATTGTTCACCCTCAAATACACGTGGTTTTTTTTCTCATTCTGATTTTTACTCCAGCATGAAGATAATCTCCGTTGGTTCGCCGCTTCTGCCAGAGAGGCGTCGCTCAACCGTTGGATGACTGACCTCTCCATAAGTATTTCAGGGCGGATATTCTCTCTCATACAAGTCATTCATAGCAGGCTAATGTACTCTCTAATTCTCTCGTCACTCTTTTAGATGAGTTGACGATTCCAAGGCTTTCTGAGCTGCATGGTACATCTTCTCGTCGTAAAAATGAATATTGGTTGACATGATCGTTCCAGAAAAATACATCAACACAAGAAGTCAAGATAGCATATCGCCGCCTGGACGCTTCTTGATTTCCCCACATGTTTGGCCCTTGTTTAGGCCTACAATAGATACTTGGTCATGATGGTGCCTTTCTTGTGGGTAGTCAGTTCTGTTGTCTCCATTATCATTAAATGTACAATGCCAGATTCCGCACACCTTGTCTTCCAAACCGGCCATGGTGGGTTGGCCTGAACTTGGGTATACAAGATGCAGCAGGTTCGATGACTTTTGCTTTCGTTCAAGCAACGTATTGATTCAAATTCATACAGTACTGTTTGATCTGGAGCTAAAGCCGCAAAATTTATGGCATCTCACCCAAGCCTTTACTGAAATTCTATGATGTCCAGTCATACAAAAAAATTCTCGATCTCATGGCGAGTTGCACAATAAGATTTCATGCATCATGACCCACAGCATCAGCTCTCTATTTTTTTGTATCGACTATCGCTGCTTGCAGTTCGGCGTACACCCTTGCCATAGACGACTCTAGCAGAGATGGAGAGATCGTCAAATACACGCCACCACCTGCATTAGAGTAGACTACTGCGCAGTGAGCGGCCAAGCAATTCAAGACTGCCTTGCCCTGCTGTTCGGCAGGAGTGCATTAAGCATCTTGATCGGTGTGGGCTTTGCGAGTGCTTTGAAGGTGAAGACATCGGGAATAGTGTCATCTCCCAGAAACAGACAAAAAATTACATATGACACATGCCCACACACCTGCATGGAAGCAACATCGAGGACGAACCTCGTTTACCCATAGTCCACGACAGATGCTGGACAGGTAGTCCTCGGCTCGGCCCGTGTCTTCAAGCATTTTAAACTCCGCTCCCATACGCAACGATAATTATATCACGTTGCCAATCCTATCATTGTATCAGTGTCATAATGCATACGCAGGCATTTGTCTTATCTTTGTGTGGGCATCCATACTTCCCAGGGAGGCCATTCTTGTTCTTGGCTTACCTGCAGGATCTCCTTGTAGAAAGTTGCTTATAATGCCCGCCTCGAAGAACGCCAACTCTACGCTCAAGTCCGGCAAGAAGTCTGCGGAGCCTAACTATGTGCTTGTCATCCACGGTGGTGCTGGTACCATGATACGGGAGGGCTCAACGCCTGAACAACGCGCTGCATACAGGGCTGCGCTCTCACGGGCATTGAAAGCGGGCTATGAGGTCCTCAAGAGTGGAGGAGAGGCCATGGATGCTGCAGTCGAGGCTGTGTCAGTCATGGAAGGTGGGATAAACGAGCATTTGGGCAGTCAATAACTAAGTTCTACATCTAATTTATAGACTGCCCGTTGTTTAATTCTGGGCATGGCGCGGTCTTTAATGTTGCAGGCAAGGTACGTTGTCCTACCTATGATCAAGGGCCCTCTTGTATACCATACTGCCCAGATCGAGCTCGAGACTTCTTTGATGGTTTCCAAGCCTCCTGCATCACACCCCGCAATGCCCTCCTCCCGACGCGGATCCTCTGTTACGTTAATAACTCACACCAGAAATCCTTCTCACCTCGCACGCGCGCTCTACCTCGCGCCCCAGCTTGCCCCTCACCCGATGCTGTCTGGTGCTGCAGCAGAAGCCACAGGTGCTTCGCTTGGCGTACTTCAAGTTGATCCATCCTACTTCTGGACTGAGGCACGATGGAGGGAACACAGACGTGGTCTTGGATTACCCGAAGACCCCGTTGAATACCCTAGACCTGAAATTTCTGACGACACAAATTCAGAGACTACGGAAGTCGCCAGCCTTTCTGATGATAAGACATGGGAGCCTCTTGATTTAATGCCAACGGGTACTGTTGGTGCGGTCGCACTTGATATCCGGGGTTGCATTGCAGCAGTAACCTCCACTGGTGGACGTACGAACAAGCTTGTCGGTCGAGTTGGAGATACCCCCGTCATGGGATGTGGTTTTTGGGCTGAAGAATGGGAGAGGGACAGTGGATTTGTGAAGCGTACCTGGGATCGCCTAAGGGGCAAATCGAAATACGAGGGTGTAGGCGTTTCTGGTACTGGTGATGGAGACGTGAGATTATTTGAGCAGATGTTCAGCTTGCAAGTGCTAACCATGCATTTTAGTATTACATTCGCCGTGCTGCAGCTTCCAATATTGCTAGGCGGATGCAATACCTTGGCGAGTCCCTGAACGAGGCGACTCAAAACGTCATCGATGACTTGTTCAAGGAAGGAGGAATGGGTGGTGTCATTGCACTGGACAGAGACGGGAACGGTACGTTTTTGTTCCTGTGTGAGACTGTACATTGACTCGAACTCTGGGTGTACTAGTGGCTCTTCCACTCAACTGCAGTGGCATGTATCGCGGCGTTATTCGTCCTGATGGCGTACCGCTCACGGCTATTTTCTTTGATGAGCAGCTTAGTGAGCTCTAAGCTGGGCAAACCACCGTACCTGGGCGCACATATTATCGCTCGTTTGATGGGACTTGCAGACACATTTATGTGGGACTGGATGATAATTAAGTCACTGGGAATGTAGACACTAGTCGATGTAAAATCAAGGAAAGTGACATTGTGACAGCACACGTAGTTGTGTATTCTTTCTCCGAGCCAACAGACAAGTCACTTTGCCGGAGTGGTTAACGGGATCGCCTGCTACAAGTAGCTAAGCGGTTGGGCTTTGCCCGCGAGTGTTCGAATCGCTCAGGTGACGTTTTTTTGGTTCATTATGCAATCGAGGATTCCCACGGGGTCTAACATGGGCGCGACCAAGTATTACTGACTGCAAGTCTGCTCACAGTGTGAATGTTTGACCGCTCACGATGAGCGCAAACAAATATGCCAATCTCCCCGACATAGTGTGTATTTTTTCTACTAACAATGTGCTATCTCCATTTATTGCTCGATGACAGGACACTGCACCAGATGTGTATGAAACAGAGGACGTGTTTCCCTCATCTGAGACCAACGTACGTGCTTCTCGTATTCCTGGAACGCTACCCACGAACGACTGATCTCTATCAGGGAGGAGAGTCGGATTCTGACGAGCCCTCAGGTCCCCGGGTACGCGCACAGCGGGGCGCCGATGTATCCAAGGAAGAACTCGACGAAAGCAACTTGATCAGTGCGGAAGATGCGAGCAGACATTTTCGGAGAGCCGAACGACGTCGTGCGTTATTTCTTCCCCTTGAATATGTGTGCTATGTATCTGGAAACTAATATCTGATATCTGATCATGCTTTAGGCCAGGAATCACGCTTTGTATATCCCCCGTCGCCGACTTCCTCTTCATCGCGCTCGCCATCGCCGAGTAGGCGGCCTCTCCCTGCGCGCCTACGAGCGCTGCAAGCTGAACTTGCTGCTTTGGAGGGCGAGGTTGCAGATCCGTCGAATCCTGCACTCAAAGCCGAGGGTGTCGATGCTGGTGAGATGATAAGAGGATTAGTAGACGTGCGCAGACGGTTGGAGAAAGTCAGAATGGGCCGTGAGGGGAGAGGGAGATTAGTCGGTGTTGTGCTTGGCGATGGTGGCAGGGAAGACGGTGAAGAAGATGTGGAGCTTAGTGTGGATGATAAGGTGAAGGAGTCGAAAGTTCAGGGCGTACCGGAAGTTCGGGGTGTCGCTGAAATGGACAAACGGGTTGGGGAGCTAGAGAAACTGGTGGGCTCCGTGGGCGCAACTTTGGATGAGGTATGTGTTTTCGACATCAAGAGGTAAGGCTATGTGCTAACCAGTTTTCAGTCTACGCCGATCACTCCACCCCTCCTGCCTATGCTCACGCGTTTGAACTCACAACTGATGCTTTTGACTCAACCGCGGCATATCGACTCTATCTCCCGTCGATTAAAACTTCTATTATCCGACCTTGAGCGAGTGTCTACCGCGCAGGCTCAAAAGCGCCATTCGCAGCAGCCTGGGAGTACAACGATAATTCCTGGTACTGCGACCCAGGACGCACTCCTACCCTTGTTATCGCGTCTGGCTCCTTCACTTCCTCACATCCCACATATATTAACTCGATTGCGTACCCTCTCTGCACTGCATGCATCTGCGGGTGAGTTTCAGGGAACAATGGCGGCACTCGAAGAAGAGCAGCGCAAGACAAGAGACGCTCTGGAAGCTCTCAAAAATGCCGTTGGAGACGTGGAGATGAGCTTAGAAGCTAACAAGGGGACAGTCGCCGGGAATGTGCAAGGTCTGGAGGAAAGAGTAGATAGAGTGTTGACTCGCCTCGAGGAGCTCTCAAAGTAAGTAGCAGCGGGCAAATATAACGATACCATTAATGCGATGACAACGAATCCGAGCGAGATACAATCATTCCACAGCTTCTTTTCAATCAATCCAGATTAGTAACCCCACTTTCTGCAAGATACTCTCTGGCATGCTGCTTGGCCGCAGCTGAAACGTTTGGATCTGGAGACGCACATAATTAGAAGACTTGTGGTAAGGGAGAAGATCTCACTATGAATGGCCGCCTTGTATCCAGCAAGAACACGATGCTGGTGCTCCTCTTCCGAATGTGTGTCAAGCTTGCGCTGGATACCAGCAGCCTCCAACACTTCTCTGGCGTGTTGCTTGGCTTCCTCAGAAACATGGGGATCTACACGAATCAGCAAGACGATGCGCCTTTGCAAACAACCGACGTACTGGAAGTAGCTGCCTTATAGCCTCGAAGAACATTCTTCTCGTGCGCCTCGGCCGCTGCCGACTGAGTAGCCTTTGACTGCGTTGGCGTGATGGGGTCTGCTGACTGGCCCATCTCTTCAAGACGTTTCAAGGCATTCTCCTTGGCCTCACCCGAAACGTTGGGGTTGTGGACTGCTGCTTTCAGGCCGGCGACAACGCGCGCTGTGTCTTTAGTGTGTTCTGTGGTTCCGAAGACACAACGAACTCGTGAGCATCGTAGGGAGACGACTGAAAATACGGAAAAACGTACCGGTACCAGACATGACTGTGTTTGTTAAAGAAATCAGGGAACTGAATTGCAGATTAGTGGCCCCCTAGGACGTCTTTTATACGGGCACTAGGGGCTTCATTGACGTCGGTATGATATCACGTTCACGTGATAATGTAAATATTTTTTGGAGTCCTAATTACGTGGAAATATTAATTGAATAATATTGCTGCTATGCTCGCCCAGTCACTCAGTGAGCGGGCAGGCAAGAGTCGCGGCGGCTGTGCCTTGTCGCGATTCGCGCTGACTAAGCACCTCCCTCATAACCAAGGTTCATTCAATTGCACAGCCGCCAAGTCCTAGTAGGAACTATAATCGTCGTCGACGATCCCACAGTTGTTAGTGTGCCTATTTGAAGCGTAAGGTCTGTCATCAATATGTTTTTCTTCAATTATACCACAGAGTCAAGTACCATCCGCTTCTAAAATGCTGCTCAGCCGCGCTAGGCGGTCATATGACAGTGGGCCTCCGACCCCGCCCTCGCCGACTGTTGTCGTTGATGACGGTGATGACGAGCAGAGCGATAGCAGTTGTCCAGAGCACAGGTATGGTGATCACCGCAGGTTTGCATCCTCCAGTGATGCAACACCGCGTTCAAAACCATCTATTTTCCGCTCGGGTTCCTCCTTAGCCCTACCCATTTTTCACCACGAGCATGATCGCCGCCGGCAGCAGCAGCATGAAGCGTTACTTGATGTTGATGATCACTCTGATTTTGATGGTTCTGCACCACACGCCCGTCACGATCTGAACATTAATATTCTTAGTAGTTCCGATCCGTTCCTTGCTGCGCCTCCGCCACAATCATCGAGACGACTGGGCTTCTTCACTGCGTCAAACAGCACTAGTAATCACAGGAACACAAGCTTATCCCCTTCAAAGCACCCCAAGCACAGCGACTGGTCGCATCCCCGCGCTGAAGCTGCATCCTCCCAATCCCCGATCATGACGTCTGTCGCATCTTCGAATACCCTCAAATCACACACGTCTCCCTCGAAAGTATGCCTCCCATTCATCACGCAATCCAATATTTGACGCTCGCTGCCGTAGCCCTCTTCTACTCGCACTTACGATGCGAAGCTCGTTTCACGAGAAATGCACCGTCTCGGTACCCTCGCAGGCCTTAGTAATCCCAGCATTGCCCCATCCCTATCCACAGGTCCCGTTGCACCTCCTCTCGCACTCACACCATCGACCTCGCCATCCAGCAGTGGTATTGCAAGTGCTCCTACACTTCATTCAAGCGCGTCGAGCGTAGGTATAACGGACAAGGACAATCCCTGGCGCACACTGCATGTACACGTCCTCCCTCTATTCAATGAGGAGCCATTACGTGTACCCATGTACGTTTCTTGCGCGATAACTTGTTTCGCAGAGTCTAAGTATGTACAGAGAAGACCTCAACGCCCTTGTACGGCGGCATATCCAAACAGTGCTAGCTGTCTCCCCTTCGAAAACTCTGGCAACTCTCGAAACGGACGCGCGCGAGCTCATTGCAGCAGGCATGGTCACTCTCAACGCCAAGCTCTCTAATATTTCCGACGAAATATTACTGGGCCGTGTCATTGAGATTTGGGGCTTTTTTTGGGATCAAATACTCCCGTATATCGAAGGGGTTAGTTGTTTTGCCGAATAATGGCTCATGTTTATGTTCTCAGCTCATCTTTTAGGTTCTATTACCACTGCAAACTGATCCTTACCTGACCTCGCTTCATCGTACGCAAAAACAACATCGGACTTCTTCGCCCACGCGTCAAGGTAGCAAAATGAGTGGCTCATCAGTGCTATCTTCGTTATCTCCGACGATTGACGTTCGCAGCGTTGCCTTGTGTGCGTTCCGCGATCGTGTCGTGCTTCCTATCCATGGCCGTCTACAGAATCTGCTGTCCCCACATTCTGGGAAAGACATGCTCGCACGCCTAAGTCCCTTCCGTCAACCGAGATTGCAGCAGATGTATGTGCCCTATTAAATTTTACATCTGATTCCTCATGACGCCTTCGCTAGGTTGCTAGTCCTTACGTCTGAGCGGCGCGTCCGTTCTGCCTCTCCACCCCTTTCATTACACGCGCCTATTATCCAGCCTTTGGCAGGCGAGGCAGCAATCGAGTCTCTGCTCCGCCTAGTCTCGAACACGCATCGGCTTTCGCATGGACATGGTCTCGCACCTCGGGCAGCCACGCCCAGTTTCCTTTCTGCAGGGCGCCCACGTGATCGACGGGGGCGCATTGGCTCTTCTGGGGCGGCGAGTGTGCTTGGGATTGTTGGCGGGTGGGCAACGATGCCTGTACGGACAGAAGAACAGGAGGAGGAGGAAGAGGGGGGAGAGACTCCAAAAATTGGGGGAATTGACAAGGGGCCGACGAAGCCGTACCACCAGCGTGGGGGTGGGTGGGGCCTTGGAGCTGGTAACGAGGACATAATCAGGCCAGTTGAGGAAGATGACGATGACGAAGCGTTAGACTGGGTTCAAGCTCAGGTTAGTGGGTGCCATCTGGTTGAAACAATTTCAAATTAATTGTATATTAATGGTTTTAGGCTGTGGTCGAGAGCATGTCAGGGATAAAACCCATTGAAGCCGTTGCTGATTCGCGCAGAAGGGCAACTTAGCTGACGTAACTAATGATGTCTTCGGTGTTGATTATGTGTATATGGATTGTGCCTTGCGAAGGGTATGGCTGCTTCTCGTATTTCGAGTTCCTATTCGCCCCAAAGGTGATATTCTGCACGAAGAGCACCTAGAAAGGAGTACTGGTTAGACCTTCATCGATATGACCCTCCGGTTGTTCTGATTAATCTTAGGAGCGCCGTGTCGATGGAGGTCATATCAGCATCATCCGCTTGCTTTCGCGCACACCGTGGTCAAAAGTATGAAAGAGGATATCGTACTGTTGATATAAAAGCACTCCTCGAGAGGATGGATTGTGAGGAAGTAATTTCTTCGTTGATGAAAGGCCACAAACCTCAAATGACCGGCCGATATCGTGACCACAAACCCATTTCCTGGTTCTACGAAATACACTGGGTTCTACATTTTGCCTTACTACGCTAAGTGAGTATTATGGCTCGCTGATAAAAATCCAGGAGTACCAACCCTCACAGGACGTGCACTGGCATGCCCCTTCAACCTTGGTGAGTAACTTTTGCTGATGACCAACCTTGTCATTGCCCACCTCTTTAGCATGCATAGGCTCTGGATCCTGCTAACACCCATATTTGTCATTGGAGTCCCCTTTGGCCGTGGAACAATCGAAGACCGCTTCCCATCTTCATTGTTCATCGATAATGTCTCTTCCACAATATATTGTCCGCTGTTCCTTAACTCGCGCTCAAAGTATCTATTATATTCCTTCTGAAGACGCGTCGCACAGTATTTTATGACTTGCCAATCTCCAGAGCATCGAGTATGTTCTTGATTACTGGACTTTTGTGCCGTATAGCTCAGTTTTTTCTAAAAACGCATGTCAAGAATTCCAGTTGGCCGGATGTATCTGTCTGTGGCCCTCGGTATTGACGGATGAGCAGCAGACACTACTCAGGCCGTTTTCACCAGTGCGTGCCTCAGATATATAACCTAACTCTGCCACTAACCTTTCCCTGCTGCAGCCATCAATTTCCCCGATCTCGATCGGGCAGTCTGTCGCCAACGTTGGCTAAAACTTTTTGGCCGAGAGGACCTGGCGGCAACTGTATCGAGCAGCGAGGATGCATCCGCCCTCATTGTGAGAGACACAGAGGTGTGGGCCTTTTCTCGGGAGATTGAGAAATCTCTATGAGCTCGATGGTAATGTCATGTTTGACACTGGATGATGTGACACGGTGCTGATGGTGCTGATAGGAGCGGACATTGAAGATTTCATGAATTTAGCACGAGGCTCAGCTGGGTAAGTTGGGTGATATAGATATAAACTGCCCGTGAAAACTAATCAGTTCCACATAGGGGATGCGATCCAACTCCTCAGCACGTAAAGGCGTCTCTCAAGGAGTGGGAAGTGCCTCTTTCTATACGGAGCAAGGTAGCGCGGTTTTTCGCGCTTCGTGAAATTCATCCACCCATCTTGGCTCTTGATGAACCAATATTTCAAGAACACGGTACCGTGAAGATGTCGTGCCTGTTTGAAATAGTGTACTCCGTAAATATGCTTTTTTATGGCTCATGAAGTTATAGTTGCAACCATTTACTTGTCATTGCGCATATGACATGCCCACAAGCAACCCATTCGCCTGCGGACGGACAGTAAAGCTCAATTGTAGTGTGATCACGCAGTCGAAGTGATCAAGCGAGCGTTGATGAAATACATTGAAACGCCATCTTCGGGCTGCGCAGTTCTACCACTTTCGGCCACCGAAAGTGTAAACAGAGGCGAGAAGATCTATCTTCTGTCCCTAGAAGGATCCAGAGGGAGAAATCCATCCATTCTAAATACCAATCGATACCGTGGAAGGACAGACAATAGATAACTGCAGCCGGAACAGTCCGACAGTTTGTAAACGAGCTGCTGGCTCCCCTCGAGATCCCAATCTTCATACCACGCAGCAACACAATGGAGTGACCGAGAGCAATCCGGCATCATTACAGCAACCACCTGCCGCTGCCACGGCATCCACGGCGCTTCCCAAGTCTCTCGTGGCAAGTGGAACAACCTCACACCACATCACCATACGTAGCTCTGGATGGCGTGCTCGCATTCTGCTCTGGGTTTGCTGCGCGCCCATCCACAAACGCATAAGAACTATTCAGTTTTGCAATTGGATGATCTTCGGCACGAAAATAAGGCTTCAGCAAGAGCTCCAGCAGTACAAGATTGAGATACACGTCGTTCAACCAGTCTTGATGCTATCGAATCCTTGCGCCAGTATGTCCAGCATCCTTTGCTTGCATCCCTGGGGAACTCCAATAGATATGTCGATTCTTCCCTCTGGAGAATGCCACGATCCATCATCTCCGCGCCACGGATTGGCGCCAAAGACGCGCAGATAGAGCAGGTCATGTCCACCCATGTGATGTCTATGTGACTCTGGTTGACCGAAGTGTGCTGAACACCAGTCGATGCTAATCAGTACGTAAGTCAAAATAAAGACACGAAAGGCAACAGATAACGCACGCTACCATGGAATTCACAGGCATAATTTCGGTAGAAGGAGGGTAGTAAAATGATTTCCCTGCCTTTGCAGCTGCGAGCATCAGGTGACTGACTACGGACATCCATGTTGCAATGACTTCGTGCTGTCGATAATGCGTGAAGGTTTCACGGATACTTGTGGCGATTCCTATCATATCGGTCGGGTTCTCTGGCAGTGTTGTCAAAGCCTACAGAGAGATCAGTAAGTAATGAAGATCAATATACCTGACATACGTCAATTATAGCATTGCCAGCAACATCGGGAAATGCGAAGCTTGCTCCAGAGAAGCGATACTAAAATGACTGCATCAGCGGGGTCTTGAAGCAGAACGACGGAACGCCAGCAGACGCTGTCAGTTGCTTTGATCTTGCGTATTTGGCTAGGCAAGATACGGTTTATGACGGTGACGATGTATGCGGAGAGACTGTCGTGGATTGACAGACTGCTTGCTGCTGAAGATGATCTTTGACGCAGAGTCACATAGTGTCTCCAATCCCTGCCTCTCAAAGAACCAATCAACTCGTTCTGAGGTATGCTCTCTCTCTGAGTACTTCTTGCGAAGCTCTTCCTCGCTATAAAGTTCGTGGAGGTAGTACATTAATGGGCGTAGTTCTTCAATGGTGCACTCCGAAGGTTCAGGGAAAACGGGCTTCTCAAACGTAGGCGGTGGATAGACGAGGTGTAAGCCTTGGTAAAATTGGGAAAACGCATGGGTGAAACGGAAGAACGCAGTTGCATCACCTGTAAGGTATGAAACGCGTGAAAATTGCTTCTCTCGGATAACAGCCTACCCAATGTGTGGTTCCAAGAGATGCCAAGTGTGGTTTCGTCGCGGAAGGAAACGACTTTAAGTCGCAAAAGAGGGACGTCAAAGTCGAGCGCACTGCATTGTCGAGGGGAGTTCAGCAAGCCTGAGAGGTCACTCTGAATTACGTGAGCATCAAGAACAACCGAGGACGTTGATTCATGAGGACGTTCTTCAAATTCAACTGGAACTCCATCATTTGTCAGGTAAATCTTGCAATTGTGAACTCATAAATTTTGGTATCTAAATTTCAGAACAGGGTTGGACTTGCCTTATATTTCCCGTCATCATCTCTCAGCCTTCCGGCGGCATGAGGCCACAGTTGCAAAGTCTTGGAGAGCGCAGAACTGAACTCCTCCACATTCAGCGAACCCACAAAAATGTGAACATTTTGTATCTAAATGATGTAATTCAAGTTCGGGGACGTACAGGAAAATGCACAATACACACCATAGTTGCCCACAGTTCATGACCAGGTAGTTTCACTTCATATTTATCCGATAACGCAGTTGGTTGTGCAGGCTGCACAAAGAGCGTCGGCATTTGGCTTCTTTTGAAACGAGCACTTCAAATGGAATCTATGTCACGAGTCGTGCACACCGTAAGTAATATCTTCGTTCGCTCAAGATTTAAACTTAAATTTCTAGTCAAGTGCCAGGGTGTGCGACGTGACATGTCTTCCGAGCCAGTAAGGCTACTATCCTACGTACTGCTGTCAAATTTGCATGATAGGGTTCTCCGGACCGCCATTCTTGCTACTTTAGTGGCTTCGGAGGTGAGCACCATTCCCAGATGACAGCACGGACTCCCGCGCGTTCCTCCATCGTACAAGGCCCAAGTCTTGGAACATTCCCACAACACGTTTCCCAGAATTGTCATTCTTGCGACCCCACGGGTCGAGATTAAATTGATGTGTGTCGCAGTCAAAGCCAAAGCTTTGATAGTGTGTTTAGCAGTCATCAACTTCAGAGAGTCATAAGCTGGCTTGCTATTCCTTCTCAAGACGGTTTATTTCCACTATGGTATCATCAAATTCAAAGGTGTGGTTCGGTAAGCGAAGAATATCTCGGTGGCCCGACAACGCTAATCGTTGTTGCTAGTGACTGGGGCATCTTCGGGTTTTGGTCGAGCAGTTACCGAGGTCATGCTTCAAAAAGGAGATAATGTTGTTGCGACTCTGCGAAAACCTGCTATGCTAGATGACCTTGCGAATTTGTACTCAAAGAATCGGCTTCTCGTCTTGCCTCTGGACGTCACAATTCCTTCTGACATCACTGCCGCTTTTCTCAAAGCGCGCGAAAAATTTGGCCGCATCGACGTTGTTTTCAACAATGCAGGACTTTGCGTAATCGGTGAAGCAGAAGGCATGCCTGATGACGACGCAAAGCTCCTATTTGATACAATGTTTTGGGGTGCCGCAAATGTCACGAAAGAAGCCGTGGCAACCTTTAGAGATCTCAACAAACCCCCAGGAGGGCGTCTCTTGCAAATGTCATCTCGTGGAGTCCTACGAGTTGTTCCAGGGGTAGCGCACTACGCCGCAGCGTACGTGACGCCTTCTCGCTCATCGTTTTAACTGACATTTGCGTAGTAAAGCAGGTATTTACAGTTCACTTATCTATGATTTCAAATGTTCAATCGCAAACAGCTCTTGAATCTCTTACAGAAGGGTATGCTACTGAGTTGGATCCAGCATGGGGCATCAAGGCGAGTCCTATGCATGATACTAATTTCAAACTTGACTTTATCATTCACAGATCACTATTCTTCAACCTGCTCGTTTCCGTACTGCCGCACCCTGGACCAACGTTCTCGTGCCAATCCATCCTGCGTACTCTGATCCAAATTTACCTTCCAGACAGTACCGCAGCATATATCCAGGAGCTGAGCATTTTTCAGACGGAGACCCCTACAAGTTTGCACTGCAAATGTATAGGCTCGTTCAACTAGATGATCCCCCGTTTTACCTCCCGTTGCACAAAACGGCCTTGGAAGCGGCAAAGATCAAGGGCCAGAAGTTGTTACAAGCTGTCCAAGATTATGGTAGTTGGTCAGATGATGTATATCTTGACGAGGAAAATAGTCAGGGGCGAGCATAATTTGGTAAACTTCTTCAACACGCTAATTTCCGATTCAGACATGTACAGACTCAGTTTGCATGTGTCCTTCGAGTTGTCTAATTTTACCACCTGGTGTTGATATTCTCATGGTTGGCGTCGCAACCGATATCCATTAGAGCCCTATCGGTGACGGCCCGTTCTTAGGCTTGGTTTTTGTGATCACCATGAGTGTCCATCAAGACATGACTCTCGACACCACTCCCGTACGTACTCATCCTGTCTTCTATATACGCAGTCACTCTTCGTTATATATAAACATGCCTCGTACGCGCTCACCTTTGATTCTCCGTCTCAATCAACGTATTTATTCCCCCCCTCCCCCGAGTAATCTCCTTCAGTCCTTTGGTCCAAGAACAAGGCGAGTCCTCTTATCTACAGTCCTACGTGCATTTTTTGACTGTTACCCTACTTAGTCCTCTAGGTATGATCCATAGCTAATATAGTCTTTTGATCCAAGACTGAGCCCCCTTCCCATTCCTAATCCAAGCTTCTTCATTCGTCAGTGTCCACATATCCATCCTTCGCAGATTGATCCTAAGCCCAGAGCTTGAGAAGACTTCGTCAGATTATATTTGACAATGACCCCTCCAAAGGTTTGGTTTAGTTAATTGATTTCTACTGCTGGCTAGGAAACGAGCTAACGACTTTCTCTGCATTCAGTCACTGGCGCGTCAACTGGTCTAGGGCGAGAAGTTGCTGAATACGCTTTGAGCAAAGGAGACAACGTACTCGCCGCCTTGCGCAAGCCCTCGATGCTGGAAGACCTCACCGCTAAATATCCCGCCTCCCGCCTCGTTACTTTCCTGCTCGATGTAACAGATACGCCCTCGATTGCCGCGGCATTCAACGAGGCCATCTCGCACTTTAATCGTATCGACGTCGTGCTGAACAATGCAGGATACTATATAGTATCAGAAGCTGAAGGCATGTCTCACAAGGCAGCACGAGAGATGTTCGATGTGCTGCTCTGGGGTGCAGAAAATGTCATGCGTGAAGCTATACGATGCTTCAGGGACGTGAATTGCCCAGTGGGCGGGCAACTATTAAACGTTTCTTCCCGGACAGCTATTATTCCACAGCCTGGCACTGTACACTATGCTTCGGCGTGAGTTTGCATATTCTACACAATTGACCTTTCAAGCTGACATTTGAATGATAGCAAAGCTGGTAGGGAGGATCTCAATTTCATTTTACGGTTCTGAAGTCTAACTGGGCATCATCAGCTTTGGAGTGTTTGTCGGAAGGGTATATGAGCGAACTTGACCCAGATTGGCACATCAAAGTAGGTCGTTTGTATTTTCGGTGTTGGAAAGTAATTCACCTCGACAAAGATCACTCTCATTGAGCCAGGTCTGTTTCGTACGTCAGTGGTTCAAAACCATGTGACGGAACCCGTTCATCCTGCTTATGCATCCAATGCATCCCTCCCGACACGCAAATACCGAGCTCTCTACCCTAACATCGAGCAGACGCATTTTGACGGCGATCCGACCAAGTTTGCAGAAGCAGTCTACAAGTTGTCTCGTTTGGATGAACCCCCAGTACGCCTCCCTTTACATAGGGTCGCTTTGGAGTCTGCGAGACAGAAGGGGGAATTACTTCTCGAAGCTGCCGAGAAGTGGTCCAGTTGGTCGGACGATGTGTACTTTCGTAAATGAACAAAAGCCAGTGTCACATATTGCGGGTAAGTGTCATGCGTCGGGATACATCGATTCCAAGTATGTATACACTATTGAGAATGTTTTAGGATGTACAGAATCATAGTCTGAAGCGCATTAGTATCGATATATACCTCTATATCCTGGGTAACCGTAGCCCTGGTTAGGACCACCATAGGAACCAACCACACCGCCCCTCATAGGATCAGACGCGCCGATTGAGGCACCTCCTATAGCTCCTCTCGTAAAACCTCCCACCGCACCTCGCGCCAGTCCTCCTACTGCCCCTCCAACAAACCCTGCTGCTCCTCCAGCGATTCCGCCGACGGCGCCGCCTACTGCCCTCGCGGCACCACCAGCTGCACCCCTAAAATTGTTGGAGGTAGGACTGTCTATTGCACCAGTGTATCTAATCATATCGGGCTCGGCGCTTCGCGCACGCCCGTTGTGGTATTTATGACGATGTCTGCTAGATGACCTGTGGCGTCTTCGGGGCAACTGAATAACAGTCGTCGTGCCTGGATATGCGGATACCGTTGTGACGTTCGAGGTGCTCATGTATGGCGAAGGGGTGCTGGTATATGGCGAAGATGCGCCGTAAATGGGTGGTGCATATACCGGGGATGCCCCTTCATACGCAGAGGACCCAGCACCATTATGATAGGGAGGGTAAACACCTCCGTGCATCCCTGTAGCTCCCATTCCATTCCCGCCCGCTAGGGGACTTCCACCACCATAAATTGCAGGGTTCGCGCCCATGCCCATACTAGGTGCAGAGCCCAAATAAGGCGAGCTCCCGATCCCACCCATGACCGTTCCCGCTCTAGGGCTATATGCTCCTGTTGTGCCATATGCGGCTGGCGTCGAGAGCCGCCTGTGTCGCCCGCTCCTCTGGCGGAAGTATGGTGCCTCATAGTCGATGGCATGAGGGTCAATCCCACCAGCCATCCCAGAACCTGCCGTCTCGGACCTCCCGAATACTGGGCTAGTTGCGCCGATACCCATTCTGGTACCATACATCCCCCCACTCGTATCACCTCCGACGGAACCTGACAAATTCTGTGGTAGCACTGCGTCAGTATCAGTGGGACCAGTCAACAGCCCAAGTAATAGGAGCCCAGATAATCAAACATACGAATACTAACTTCATCGAATATGTACGAGGCAGTCGCTGCTGCAGCTTCGCACGTTGGCATACAACCATCCGCATCAGCCGGGCGTGAGATCATGTGCATCCTGATGGCTGAATGACGACTATTGTGAGTCACAAAGAACAAAATGCTGGTGAAACTGGGTACCTTCTGCAATGGCAAGTCCTGTGAATGCTTCTCTCTGACGTTCAATTTCTGCGCCGAGAGGCTCATAAAGCGAGTTGTTATGGATCCAGACTCGGTAGGCTTCGTAGGCCGAGGCATATCCGATTTCCTGGGGAGTCAGCGCATTGATTGCACACTGATGAACATTTGTCTCGTTAAATATCACCAGACTCGATAAACAAAACGCCTTACAAGACCACCATATGCCCGCCTGTGCCATATACGAGCCTCATTGACACCTACACCCACAGGAGTCATGTCTGCATCACAGATTTTGCCATAGACCTGATTGAAGATTGCACTGAGAACCGTAAGTGACCATACTATGGAACGGGATGTGGTTGTTCTTACGGGTCTATATGTGGTGCGTGGGCTCTGAAATAATCATGTCCGCTCCCTATGCTCGATCACTGAGTGCCTACGAAAAATATATTGGTGCACGACATAGTACTTACAAGAAGGCTGTGGTTGAAATCGAACTGGGGGAGGACGGCCAAATTGGAACTGTTCTCTTGGTCGATAAGATCCCCAGCGTTCAGGTAATCAGCTTACTTGGTTGCTTCCCCATCCATCTAGAGTTGACTGGTAATAAGGGTAGGACATTGGTGAAAAGTGCGAATTGATGCAAAGCAAAGGACTCGGATGCGCAGCTCCATAACATACTCGCAGCTATTAAGATGCATCATGAGTATGACATCACTGTTCGTATTACGCGCCAAATTCAAGATGACCAGTGACCATGGAGTAGGACTGCACCACAAAACTTGATCCTGTGGAGCACTATAGTACTTGGGAGATTCCTGAGAAGATTATTTGTGCTGAAGTCTGAAGGCAGTGCTATTATGTAATAAGCAAAAGTAGTTTTAGTCACTTGCAGAACTTGATTTGTTACGACGTTGACGGCCACCTACTATGACATTCGTGATCTCTCTACCATCCTCTCGAAGTGACTAGCGAAGTGACCCACGAGCATACCGCTGCGTCAGCTAGTAGCTGCCTCCTCTTCAACCTTCATTCAACTTGCGCTCAAGGCTTGCCAAGGACTCACGATCCACGGAATCGATAGTAACTGACTCAACCATCTCGCAGTTGGGCCAAAGGCAGGTTGAGAATCTCCAAGTGATGACGACACTGCACTACTGTGGATCGTGATGGTACTCACTTGCCTAGATCCCCCACTGGGGCAACATACTAATTAGCACCGCCGAAGTCCGAGGATGTCGATGTCGTAACGCTGGTACTGCCTTCGAGCTTATCCACAGCATTTCAAAAATATATACTGCGATAATACGATTGGTGAGCTAAAGATTTCCATATATAAAGCCTGTCAAAAAAAGGCTCAGCTCCCGACTCAAACAGTGCGCTCATGTCAATGTCAGTATGTTTCTGACACAGTTGTCACACATTTGATGGCTGATCTTCATTGGTGCACAAGGTCAACGCTACCCAACCGTGCTGATGAGTCTCCACGCGAGCCTGTTAGGTCACAGTGGGCCAGTCAAGATACAAAAAGTCGCTTTTGGGCAACGTACATGCAGGAAGCAGCTGAACATGATGGCCAAATTCTCGACAAGTATAAAAGCGACATGGATATCGTTCTAATATTCGTTAGTATTTTACCTTGGCACCATCTCTTCCCCTACTCATCCGCTCGATACATACACCCATTGTTATAGGCTGGTCTTTTCTCTGCTGTCACTACATCCTTTATTGTCAACATGCAGCAAAACTTAGCTCTCGATCCGACCACAGAGACCAACATGCTTCTCAAGATGCTGATTCACACAGTCAACAATTCGACATTTCAGGGTCAAAGTTTCAATGCGCCACCATGGACTGGTCCTAGCTCCACCGAAATATGGGTTCAGTCGCTCATATATGCAAGTCTATCCGCAAGCCTTCTTGCGGCACTGGGAGCAATGCTGGGCAAGCAATGGCTCAACCATTTCCAACACTTTGGTCACGGAACCGTTGATGGTCGTGGAAGGCAGCGACAGCGGAAGCTTGATGCTTTGTATGCCTGGCATTTCAACGCTGTTCTGGAAGGTCTCCCCGTTCTATTGCAGTTGTCCTTGTTACTATTTGGGGTTGCGCTCGGTGCAAATCTATGGACACAACAACACACTGTCGCCTGCATTGTCATTGGCACAACATCATTTGGGACCGTCTTCTATGCGCTAATTGTCGTCGCCGCATTAATATCTGATGTGTGTCCATTTCAAACACCGGCATCTAATCGACTTCGCAGCATCGGTCAGCACGTTGTCCTCTTCCACAATGCTCTTCAGAAGGGAAATCAGACCATCCTTTCCTCACTCCTGCGCTTCGTCAGCTATATTCCTTATATCACAATAACTTCATTGCACTCATTTGCGTCATGCATTTCTCGCCGGCTTTCTTCACAATACGGCATCGAAAACACGGATGCCCCTTGTATCCGATGGCTGCTTGAGACATCTGATAACCCGGATGTGATTACCACTGCCGCTAGCTTGGTTCCTGAAGTCGAGTGGCCACCAGATTTGGATGTGTCTTGTGCCTTGCTCAGGCTGCGAGACACTTTCCTGGATTGCTTCGAAAACACGCAATATGGTCAACCAAAACTTTCCGATTTTGGTCGAGATTGTGCGATTGCATGTGGAAAGGCCTTCTTGCATCTCTACATCGAAAGGCGGTCGTTGGATGCCAGACCCGTCTTTCTGCATACCACTCATGATCCAGAATTCGCACTTACCAGCTCCTCTCGTTTGCATGACGTTCATTGGCTAATGTGGACTCGCCACAATGACCCTGAACTCTCTTTCATCTGCGACCTTATCCTCGAGATAGTGCTAGATGTTGGTGTCAGCATACCCATTTCACTTGGAAACCCGAAAATTCCGAATTCTTTCCTCATGTGGATGTCTCATCCCCTACTGCACTGTCTCAGCGCAAACCGGTATGCAAGGTTTTGGAGGCGGCGCGCATTGGATGTAGTAGAGAGGCTGCTTGTGTCGCCCTTACCTCCTACGAATGTCTTAGCAAACTGCCTTATGGCGGCGGGTTTGCTTCTGGATCAACCCGTTGATCCAACTCAACTAGCTAGCACCAACAAGGGGTAAGGAACTTTTTGACGTCATGTGAAGTTTGTAGTGACCCATAAGTATACAGGTCATCGATCAGAATACTACTTGTATCTGTCCTCGAGAGCATGCAACAAGCCATCGGTATCGACATCCATCTAGAGCTACGCGAGCGCTCGTCTGTTTACGCCCTGAAACTTTTGCGACCTTTAGCGGCTGTTTTAGAAGTTGAGCAATTTCGCCAGACGGCATACGATCTGGGAATGCCCGACTGGGGTGTTCGACTGTGTCAAAGCCTTGTGAATATAGTACTCCATCATCCGGAACTCTGTAGACCAGAAGCACGTGACAAGGCCTGGGTGGCCGCTCGTGATGCGCTGCATTTTAGTGTGATCACTGCTGGGAATGGCGATAGCGGCCCGACCGATGATCGGATCACTTGGAAGGAAGAGATGTCTCGTCTCCGCACGACCAGAAACGCTGGTTGTGGTTGGCTCGTCGATTACATCATGCATCACCATTCGATCTCGCATCAGTCAGCGCTCGCTGACGCATTCCTCACGATGAGCGAAATGGATATCGACGTTGCATGCAGGTGGAAGATGCCGGCCTATATTGATGCGATGATTTTTGCGATGGCATCAGACAAGCCTCCACGGCTTCGCAAGGCTGCGCTTCGCGCTGCGTATTCATCAAGGACCTATCTTGCATCACTGGACATCGATTCTCTCTCCCCTAATCTCTGCGCCCAATTTTCGAAAGCGCTTTCGGACGCCATTGTTGACAGTATATCCTTTGGCCAGGGCGAGGATGGCATTCTTTCTGAACATTCCGGCATGTGCGGCAAGCAAAACCTTCGTTATTTGCACATATTGTTCTCGTGGACTCAAAGTGAACTATGGTCCCATCACCTCTATGATGATGGACACCTCGAGGCATGCCTATCCATCGCGAAAAATCTTCGTTACTTCGAAATCTACCCTCTCACAGAACATCTCGCATTATACATCATTGCAATTATGGCACGACTGCAGTCGGAGGGGGAACACAGCAATCTCATCCCGAACGACCTTTGTGGCCTTCTTGTACACAAGGCTTGGGCATTCGTCGCCCTGCGTTCTCTCAAACCAAAGCCACTTGACTTGTCGAAGTGTGTCATTTATGAAGTTCTCGAACCATTTGCAAAGTTCACAATCGAGCTACTCAAACGTGATGCGGAGCTTGTCGATGTCACAAGCGAGTTCAAGTCACGTGTAATGCAGACGCTACACCACTTGGAGCAAGGTCGCGCGGATAATGTGGTGATATCGCTGGTCAAGGATGTTGTATCACTGGTTACTACATGAGCTACCTGTGGCCGAGTGGGTGTTTTGGTACATGTCCCCATTGGCTTAATTATTGATGGATGTTGTTTTCGGTATAACTGTACGTATCTCAATGCGAGGTCAAACTGTACAAGGCACTGGCAGTTTCATTGTTCCTTACGGTTCCTGAGCGGCGGCGGCAGCTCCGCTTAGAGCCCCAAAGATAGTCGCCTTCTTGGAAGCACATCAGTGGCCAAGGCACATCTTTATTTCGACAACAACGTCATCCACGCTATTTCTGGTGTCTTTTGTGCAACAGTTTCTCGAATACCTAGCTGCTTGATGCCTTTTTCGTGTCGACGTTCACCGCAGCTTACGTCTCGAACACTGGCTGTATCACAACTATTAGTCAAGGCGTATCGTCCTGGCCTGACTGTCAATGTGCAGTCACATTATTTGGGCGCTTTCACCAAAGTCCCACAGTGGCAACTGCAACCCGTCGGGGGTGATATGCACAGCTTTCCAACCGTCAGATGATTAACCGCCCTGCTTTGTTGCACAGGTTCGCATTCGCATTCGGTATTTCTATAAGGACGATGTGCTGGCACAATCCCATAATCCCCATTTTGATCAAGACGGTCAACCTATACCCTCACCTTGCCTCAGAATGTCTAATCAAGATGTCGGCATCCAATTATTAGCAATTGGCGACAGCGCAGAGTATGTTCCTCTGCAACAGTTCCGCTTATCAACTTAATAAAATTCGATTCTTCAGGGTTCCAAAGTTTGCCCAGAACTCAAAAATACCTGTAGAGACTATGCCCCGTCCATCACAGTCCCAGGGGGACGGGAACGATGCCAAATCCCGCTTTTGGGCCACCTATACACGAGAAGCCACAGACTATGATGTAGAGTTCCTTGAGAAGTATCAGTCAGACATGGATATCGTTCTTATATTCGTCAGCACCTTTTCTTTGTCCTCGCTTCGTCATCTGAACTTGTATCATAGGCTGGTCTGTTCTCAGCCGTCAATACGTCGTTTATTATCAATCAGCAGTCAAACCTCAACCCTGACCCATTCCGCACTACAAATGCGTTGCTTGGAATGCTACTCCAGACTGCCAATTCCTCATTCGTCCCACAGTTCGATCAACCCTACGCGCCGTGGCAGGGACCTAGTACATTGGTAATCTGGATCCAGTCGTTGATTTACGCCAGTCTTTGCGCAAGTCTACTTGCCGCCCTTGGAGCAGTGCTAGGGAAGCAATGGTTGAGCAACTTCAAACGCTCTGTCCGTGGTACCATTGATGATCGGGGCCGACAAAGGCAGATGAAACTCGATGGTCTTCGGACTTGGCATTTCGATTCTGTATTGGAACTCCTGCCCTCGCTCTTACAGATCTCTCTCCTCCTTTTTGGGATCGCACTATCTGCTACCATGTGGACAATGTCACCCACAATTGCTATTATCATCATCGCATCCACAACACTTGGTTTCACATTCTATCTAACGATCGTCCTGGCATCACTCATGGCTGCGGATTGCCCTTTCCAGACCCCAGGATCAATCAATCTTCGTGCTCTGGGTCGGTCTGTCCTCCACTACTATCCGTCGTTGCAGAAACATCGTCAGAATTTCAGCAACACTTGTTTAAGTTTCACACTTTACATCCCGTTCAAGATCATCAACACTTTGAACACCATCTCGCAACGACTCAGGCCATCTATCACTACTGCGCAGCAAAAAGATGCTCCATGCATCAGGTGGATCATTGAATCATCCAGCGACCCCGATATCATTACAACTGCGGCAAGCTTTGTTCCTGAGGTGGAATGGTCACCTGAACTTGAGATATCCCCTCTTCTTCTACAACTTTTCGACACATTTCTCGGTTGTTTTGAAAACACGCACCACGAGCAACTGATCCTTGTTCCACCTAGACGGGAGCGTGCTATCGCTTGCGGAAAGGCATTCTTACATCTGTTCATGGAGAGAAAGTCGTTCCTAAATTCGGAAGGCTCTCCATTCCCAGTCGCCGTCTGCGAGGAGGACATCCGCAAGCTCATATGGGTCCATCATAGCGATCATGAGATATCATTCATTTGCTATCTTATTTTTGAGGTGGTCTCGGATTCTCCAACACGCCTTGATCATCCCAACATACCAGACACTTTTCTTTGTTGGATGTCACATCCACTCCTTCACCGCCTCAATGATTCACGCTATTCCTCATATTGGCATGAACGAGCCCTGGATGCCATCGCAAGAATTCTCGTTAATCCACTTCCTCCAAAAAATGTACTCGCTAATTGCTTTATCGCTGGCAGAATGCTCCTCGGTGAATTTACTGGGCGGGATGCGATTTTGAAGGTCGTTAAGAGGTCCGTTCAGTTCTTTTTGAGTCCATGCATATACTCACAACCTGTGATACAAAGCCCTACCACTGCACTTGATATCTTGCTAGAGCATATGATGAAACAAGAGTCTCGTGAACAGTCCGCAATCGTGTTGAGACTGCTAGAACCATTAGGTGTGGTCCTTGAATTAGACGAGTACCGTCAATTCACAAAACATCGTCGTGTCGCGGAGTGGGGACTCGAAGTATGCAAAATTTTCGTCAGGACTGCTGGTCAGAACCAAGATGATCAGGACGCAATCTGGAACAACGCTCGCACTGTACTACACTTCACCGTCATCGTAGCTGGTGACGGTCCCATCAACCAGAGCGATGCAAGACTAGCGTGGCAGCAGGGGCCATCTCGTTTATCAATTCAAGAGCCCACTGATTGTGGCTGGCTTATCGACTACATTATGCACTACCACAGTTCTGATCATAATGCTGTCATTGACGCTATGATAGCACTGAGCAAAATACCTCACGTCAAGTTCAACCCATCCAGGACCCCAGCGATGGTTGAAGTTATAGTGTTTTCTCTGTCTTCAGAGCAGCCACCCGCCCTTCGAGATGCCGCTCTCCGTGCTGCTCATGCCTGCAGGAACATTATCTTTGGTTACAGTTATATGCCGACCCATCTGTTTCCAAAATTTTCCGCTGCTCTTCATTCCACTCTCACAGAGAGCGACTCACCACAGCAACACCTATTTTATCTGCAAATCTTGTATTCTTTTGCTAAAAGCGAAGCATGGAGGGCTCACATACTCGGGCATGGACATCATAGCAGCCATCTTCATATCGCCAACGCTTTCCCTTACCCTAATGTTGATCCTCTGTTATCCAAACACCTTGCACTCTACATCATTGCAAATCTGCAAGTCATGCAAGGATTATCAGACCGTCCACTTGACCTCCCGGACGCCCATTCTTGCCGAATGCTCGTCCCAAAAGCTTGGCATTCTCTGGTTGTTCGACAAACTGGATACTTGAAAGAGACTATCGAGCACCTTAGTGCCTTTACTAGGGACCGCTTAGATGAACGCATGATCCTTGGCACAGACTCCGAGTTGATTTCTTTCATCGGGCAGACTCTCGGTCAATTAAGACTGGGTGGTTCTGACATTCGATTGATAAGTGCGGTGGACCAGTTGTTGCAATACATTACGAATTCACAGGATTCCAATTGTTGATACTACTTAGTGCATTGATCGGATATATTTATGTAGTATCTATTTAATGAGAAGTTTTTATATAAGCGGCAGGCGGACTGTGAGCTCGGGGAGGGAATTTGATGTTGTACCATCCCCCATACGCTTCAGTTTCTTAACGTTCAGTGTAAGACAATCAGTACTCAAGAAGCAGCCTTCGTCGCGTTTACAGAGTCGTTTTAAGCAAGTATTTTGCTCAGTAAAATCCTAGGTCAGGTATCCTCTGGTACAAGCATTAGTAAAATCGCTGCCAATCTGTCGTATGGTACAATGCATCGGCCAACTCTATGAGGCAGTAGCATCTTTGCGAACCATTTTAAATCTCTGGTACACCATTATACTGCCCAGGACGCAACTGCTGTAAAAAGCCTTGGGAGTTGGCTGAGTGTTGGTAGTTGATGGATGATGTAGTGGTTTGCATGGTAGAGGACAATGGCGGCGGGAAAGTGCTCGGGTCGGCGGGATCCTGCGCAAGAAAATGAAAATGAGCATAATGCGTCACAAACGTTATGGAAAACATACATAGAAACGCGCAGGCTGCGCAATTTGGGGTTGGTCGCCGAAAGCGGCTGGGGGCGCTCTACGAGAGCGACGGCGCCTGATGAACAACCATGCTGCAAGACCTGCAATGGCTCCAACGACGACAATTCCTCCGACAACACCCCCAGCTGTAGCCCCAACGTTCGAGCTCTTCGAAGTAGTCGGTGAAGACCCTGTGCTCGTGGTCGAAACGGGTACACTAGGGGATAGCGACGCGGTCGAAGTGAGTGTGAGCGGAGAGGTTGCATTAGGTTCTGGTAGATCTACAATATAAGAAGTAATGGCGTTTGTACCACAGAGAGTTTGGGGTGTGAACTGACCTCCATCCAGCTGCGCTGCGGTAGCGTTGAAAATATTACCGGATACCTTCGAATAAATTTAGGGTATGAAAGTTGGGATGCCTTGTGTACTTACGACATCCAGGTAAGCCCAATTCGGAACTGCAGTGCCAGTCGGAATGGTCGTTGGATATCTGCAAGCCAAGTAAAAGAAATTTCAAGAACATGACCTTGCAGACTGACAATTGGGTATAAGCAGTTGAACAATAGGTTTTCCAAGAACTCCAGCTGCGAGGAAATAAGTACTGCATTCAATCAAGCGTACTTAATGCAACTTACGTCACGGGAATGAGGCCCTAGCAAACACCACACGCGCTTGTCAGTGAGTAGATTACTGAATTGCATTAACAAGGGTTTGTTCCATCAAGCGGAGGACCTAAATATTGAGCACCCGCAGGAATAGGAAAGATCTGGTAGCCTGCCAGAAAAAATGAGTCCTGCAAGGCCAAAGCCTGTTGAGAAACAAAAAGGCATACTTCCACCAGAGCAGGGGCTCCCGAGGTAGGCAGTAACTAAGCACGGGTTCTGGCCAAGACTGTTGTTCATCTAATATCACCCAATCATACTGTCAGAACTTGTAACTTGAAGCTAAAGAAACTATGTACCCAACCAAAGGAGGATAGACACGTTATGTTGGCCACAATCTGCGTGAATGCACTTTGAGATGCAGCGGCTGCCACCAAGGCCACCATCGACGGCCGTGCATTCAAGGTTCGGAGTAGTGACATGACAGATAAGAGAAAGAGGAACAAAGTTGATGCCTAGCAGAACTCGGGCACCTGTATATAAGGTAGTCCCCGGAAGCCCTCATGCGCAAGCATCAAAAAAATTTCAAGAAATGCGACAGCTGCCACTACTGTAGCCGCCAGCGGAAGCAGTCTTTTTGGAGTGCAAACAGTGGGGTGAGACTTGAAGCTTGAGTGGTGCTATCACTAATCAAAGCGCTCCACAACTGTATAGCATGTCAGATCAAAGTGGCAACGGCCAACATGCTTGTCTCACCCCGGGTCCATGAGCGGCCATCATGATGATCATCTGCTGATCTTCACGATTCATAAGACACTGACTTCCGCCCTCTGTAACCAGCTGAAATAGTATGCCGGGCGACTAGTTCCTCCAAAGGTCCTCGATAAACTCCGAACTCAGTAGCAGCCAAGTGCCTGAGGCATGAATCCATCATACAGTACTTCCACTTTGCCAGCAGTCGTCAGATATGCGTGCTAGTACCATCGGCGCGCTACGCAGTGACTGGGAAGGAACTTTAAAATTCAAGTTAGCACTAATAGCAGCCACGCCACTGAGTGTCACACGCGTTCCCCCACGTGACATTTGACAATCAAGAAATTCCGGACCAGTGCGTGCTCGTCTTGATCCATGTCTCGATGACGGGTGAGTACTTTCCTCTTACATCTCGTGTCACTTAACCCAAAAGCACGTTAGAATACTCATTGTTCACTATCCCCGACTTCGATGCTAATGACTATGCCAACGCCATTCTTGCTGGCGACCCGTATCCACAAGCTCACCAAACACAGCACGCAAAGCCTCGAACGGGCACAGCTCTAGAATCGGCCAAGGAGGATATATCAGTTGCAATATCCAAGCTGGACTTGAGCATTGAGGACGTGAGCAAACAAATCAAAAGTCTGGTACGAAGATATATCATCACATTGAGATGTTGTTGATCACGCACTGATCGCAGGTTACCGCCCACCATGAAGAGCTACTTCAGCGGGCAGCGGGCGTCAATAACCTCTCTGGATCACTGATCTCAGTTCGACGTGGCTTGGACGACGTCGATGCCTCCTTGGAGAAGTACGTAGCTAGGTTCTGTCGTAACGTCGTAACTTGACGTGACCTAATCAGACTTCGCCAGAAAATTCGCGTTCCATATCAAACTTTGGAAACGAGCGCCATCAGGCTTCAACGTACTCGTCAAGCCTCAGATGCGTTGCGACGTATTTCACGTTTTGTTGTGCTCTCGCGACGGCTGGAGACTCAGATGTCCGAGCTTGCTGCATTTGACAAACCGGGCACTGCTGAGAAGAAACCCAATAATTCAGAAGGCCTGACCGCAGATCAGCAGGATGATAAGGAGCGCACCATTGCTAAGGCAGCATTGACAATTGCAGAGCTAGGTTCGCTCGCACATCACTTCGCAAACAGCTCTTGATTGTTCATTCATATCAAGGCGCCTTGTTGGATGGACCTGAAGAGACTGGAGATAAACATGGGAAAGACTTATCAGAAACTGACGATAGAACTGTCCCAGTGGATTCCCTGGTCCCCCTCCGATCTGTGAAGGCAGCAGTGGCACACATACCATTTATCGAAGAAGCGCAATACAAGGTCACGCATGAGATGGAATCAATGATAATAACTGGTCTTTCCACTTTGGTTTGTCATTCTGCATCCCAGCGTAAATCATTAACTTAAACTTCAATGTTGAGGATCAATCACTGTTGGCATCCTCGTTACAAACAGCTTATAACTTACGTGCACTCCCGACGCTCATACAGGGCCTATTAAAAGACCTATGTGACGCCATTGAGGAGCGGATACGAACTGCATTCGATCTCTCACGTATTTCCAAGGAAGTTATTTCGAAAGGTATGTCATACCGACATTATTCTTCCCTTATTGATGTTGTTCTTGTTCTTAAGAAAATGTGCCTTCTTCTCAAGGTCTCTTATACAAGTCGCGTGTGCGAACAGAACCAACAAATATCACGGCACCGCAATGGACAGCTGCGCTTTGGGCCCGCCTTGAGTCTCTTGTTGAGGAGATGGCGGCATGCTGTATCAAGGTGGCAACTTGAGAGTTTGTTCTACATTGTGTCAACTTACTTTCATATTAGGTGTATACCCTCGAGAAGGTCCTGAAGTTGAAGAAGGATCCGATAACCCAAAGATCATTCCTTGACGATGTAATGAAGGTGACTTCCTTATACATTAATGCATCAAATCCATGACTTAGAAGTGCTTGAAGGTTCTAGAGAGCAAACCTAGTTCTACATTCTGGGCTTCGCTTGGCCGCTCGCTTGATAAGTATGCTCGTGACGCTGCCAAAGGTGTGTTTGAGTCACTGGTGCCATATGCAGCAACCACTGAAGTGTCATGACTAGGATCGACCTTCCTTCAACAGACTCTTAGCTCTGGTTACCCCAGACTCTTGCGACTTTTCCACGAATTCTTTGCCAAAATCGCAGTACATACCGACACAGTCTACACGCAATCCCAGCAATCGTAGGTCTTCTATTTTTCATGAAATCTAACATCATACATAAAAATCCAGACCAGAAACTGTTCTCGTCCTCCGTGCTCTGTCTATGTTTGAGGCTCTTTACCTCTCTCGTTCAACAACCCGCTTGAATGAAGCCGTTTCCCAGGCTTTCGCTGGTGGCTCTCGCACACCTCCAGGCGCCAACGAAGGAGTTGCAATTGCGCGGGCGGTGATGAATGAGCTAGATTCGGCTAGATTTGATCCTTTATTAATGCTTGCGGTGGCAAGAAATGTCGGCGCGGCTCTTGATGGTGCGACAATGAGGGTCGAAGGTTTAGTGAGTTTCTTTGGCTTTGAATAGGTACCACAGAGCTTATGCATTGAAGCTAGATCTCTTCAGATCGCTCGGCGGTTACGCTTCTTGGGCCAATGGCGACTCCACAACAAATTTTAAACGGTCAGGTTGCGACTTGCCTTTATTATTGCTGGACGAATTTGGAGAAGGTAGCTGAAGAACACACCGAGAGCGCTGCTGCTCTTGTACGACCTGGTGTAAAGGTATTGATTTTCCCAAGTATGAAGAATACCAAGTCTTGAAGTCACTCCACTGCACAGAAACTGCACGTCACTTATGATAGCATTGTTGACCCGCTCCTATCGGCAATACGAAGGGAACTTGCTTCTATCGTCTCGAGGCTTCATAGGGTTGACTTGCAGAAGGCCATGGACCCGATGGCAGGCATGGCAGGGCCGAGCCTGTACATGAAAGACCTCGCTGATAAACTCAACTATGTCAAAACGCAGATCTTTACTAATTTTACGAGTGATGCGGCGCAGTCCTGGTAAGCTCTTCAGACATTCGCTGTTGACCTGACGCGCACTAAAGAGAACATTTAGGGTGCTCTCTATCGTCAAATACGTCATTCGAATTTTTGTGCTCCACGCTAGTATCGCAAAACCATTAGGGGAGAGCGGGAAGCTGCAGCTCACGACAGATATGACGGAGCTCGAATTTGCGTTGGGTGCATTCCTCGGGCCTTCAAGCAAGCGCGGTCTTGAAGTAGCTGGGGAGGAGTACAGAATGCTCAGAGCCATGCGGTTCGTTCCATTTCTCATACTAACTGATGCGCGCTTACTCATTTATAATAGACCCCTCCTCTTCCTCGACACGGCTTCACTTGCAGGTCCAACGCACGCCGCGAACCTGCCTCCGCTCGTAGTGCTTCACCACATTCTTGTACGGTCCCCACTGCCGATGCCGCATGTAATGCATGGATGGCAGGAAGCGGAGTATGTGCGGTGGGTGGAAGAGCATAAAAAAGAGGATGCGTGGGGACTGGTTGAGGCTGCAGTGGTCGGGAAGGAGGGAGAGTTTGTAGAGCTTGCGAGGATGGTGTTGAGGCAGGCGAGGGGTGAGTGAGGCGAGTGCTAAAATGCTCGCTGCACAGGGTATTCAGCCCTTGCTCCGGTTGTTCACATGTGGACTTTGATAGTATAGCGTCTTTCGTATTGAGCCACATCAACTGAATTTTTGAGTCTGAATGTCAACTGAATGTTGCCAATGATCTTTATTTGCGAGTGTTACTACCGCAAGGCCCAAATTGGTTTTCACCCTGTTTCCAGCTCAGCATTGAAAATCCACCTAGGATCGAGCGATAAGTGGTAACGAATGCCACTGCCAGAACACGCTACGGTAATGATGCTGGACTGCATTACTGATGACGATGTGGGGCGGAAGCTCCGTGTTGCAGGACGGTATGTCCTTCATCTCCTCTTCCTTGTTCTTTATTATGATCCACGCGTGCAAATCTGCTCACATTCACTGCAGGATGCTCACGTACGACCCCGCCACGGCTCTCGTGCTTCTCTCATTTTCCTCCCATGGACTTCTGGTAGACGTTTCTCTCGTAATCGATCCCGATGCGGTGCTTTCTTCTGCAAAATGGGGCGGAACACTTGATCCAAATGTGGACCATAATTGGATGCACGAACGTAAAGCATGGGTATGGGTTATGGGATGGTTGGAGAGGTCTGAGGTGGGTCGCGTTCAGTGCACGTTGCTTCGGCTGATTCGTGAGATACTACATCGATGTGTCTATGGACAACGCTCTTGCTGTACATGCTGACATGTCATAGCAGGGCCTCCGAATACCAGAGCCTCCGCCTTATACATCATCCCCAGATGTTGACCCAATGATCGTACTTAAGGCATTGAACGTGATCCCTGCGCGAGATCTTGATGTTGCCGGGTTACGGTCGGCGCTTGCTATGGTGGGAGAGACACCACCTACGACATATCCGATATGAAGGATGTATAGGCACCAAGTCATGTCAATGGTGTTCTGATGTGAGTGGTGAATGATACAATACTCTACTGCAGGCTGATTTTCCATTTCGCAGCCATATATTGAGCTGTCTATTCAGCCGGACCATTGCAGTGCCTATTTAAGGCTGCGTATCTATTCCGCGTATCTTCCAGGGCATCTGTGCATATTCATTTGGTGGTCGTTTAGGTAAATACGCATGAAGAGCTGGCCTGACAAAGCTCTTGGATTTGTGAGCTAAAATATCCTCTGATGTTTATTTCACATTATCTAGCTAAGTGATACTGAGCATGATATGTCGGAATGGGGCGTGGCTATGTTGATGCGGCCACTGACGCACCAGTTCAGGTGTTCATATGTTCTTACTTCGAATCACAGATCAAGTTGCACGGGCTCATGATCATTGCTTCAATATTTTATTCATCATAGCAGCACATACTACCAACTACATCAGCCAATGTATATTTTCTTGTCCTCCCTCTCTGGACCCTCTGCGAAGCATGTCAACGTTTAATGGGTACACATTTTGCAGCCGGCAGCGAAGGGGCTATAAATTTGGATAACTCGTCTGAGGTTGTGTCATCAGAGTTGATCGCAAGGAGCCACGACCTATTAAATAGAGTAATTAGTATTTTGCTCACTTGAAGTCCGCTTTCGTTATAATCTCTTCCCAGAATTCACTCATTAGGAATGGTGAGATACACATTCTTTCACCTGTGAAGTTCAAACCTAACTGCTGGTTGTCTGCAAGTCCTGCTTCTTGTGTAGTCAGACACGCGTGTCTACGTCAGCCATGAAGCTGTCGGCAGGGAAGGAAGTTTGTCATAAGATCAGCTTAAGCCAGCTCGCTATTCGCTAGTGTTCCATTCCCCGTTCCGAGCTTGGATGCGCTTGTTGAATTCACCGGTCTTTTGACGAGCAATAACGAGTGTGTAATGCCATCGTGCACCGATGGCAACCACCGAGCCATTTTCGACTTGACCAGCAGCATTAGGAATGTTCTCAGAGAACCAGTGTGCATTTTTGCGCACTCGTGAGATGAGATATCGCCACAGAATGGTACGATGTATGCACTGCTCACCATCTAGGTTCTTCTTCGACCGCAAGATGCACTCTATGGAACATGCCTCCGCACCGCACCCAAGCCAGGACTGTCAAGGAGTTTCTGAGGCGAAGCCATATGCGATCGTAGAATGTCGTCCTGTGCTGATATATAGTTTTGAACCAAGTGTTCTTCGCGAGAGGAAACCCAAGAGTGGAGCCATTCTCAGAGTTACGCCACACTCTATGTTAAGAGGACTGAACACTACTGAACACATAATAATCAGCTTGGAATTTGGAACCGCCGTGCCACCAAACCACCTGTCAGCGTACTCGATTGCGTGCACTAGTAGCAGCAGGATGACTCGCTAGCAGTGCCATAGGAGGCCATGGACTGAACCACTGAACCGCACCGTGAGGGTAGTAGGGTACCAATACTTTCAAGTTCTAAGACGAGTAAGAGCTTGTTTACCAGCACTACAACTTGAAGTGAGCGGTCAGACATATCGCTCGTAGGTCAAAAGACAAACGCCAGATGGCATTAGATGTGTGTGAGAAGGAGAGCTATTTGCCTGTGGCTTCCTAAAACCGGGAGTTGAAGCTTGAGAAATGAATTTTCACAGGACCGGCCCGTCAGAACGGACGCTTCTCATTACTCATAGGAAAGTTGAAACAGCTATGCTATCCTGCCTCACCTAACGCTCATGTCGCGAAAAGTTGTTCTAGTAACTGGCTGTTCAAAAGGCGGGATTGGCTTCCATTTGTGAGTCCACTGTTTCCAATGATCTCTATTCAAGCCACTTACTTCAGCTTATGACAACAGATGCGAACGCTTTGCGGAGCAGGGATGCACCGTGTATGCCATATCTCGTAGGTTGGAAACAATGGACGACTTAAAGCATCCAGTGGAAAAGCGTGTCATGGATGTGACTAGCGACGACGAGGTGAAATCCGTCGTACAGTCCATTCTGGAAGAGCAAGGAAAAATCGACATCGTTGTGAATAATGCTGGTGCTATCGCCATCGGTTCGTTAAAACCTTACGAGCCACAGTGAAACAGTTGTCACGTTTGTTTTTCTCGCAGGGCCGTTGCTTGATGTATCTTTAGATCAGGCTAGAAAGGCTTTTGAGACCAACACGTTCTCGGTCTTGCGAGTCGCACAGGCAGTCGCACCCTCCATGGTGGAACGCAAGCAAGGGCTTATCGTCAACATTGGGTCAATTGCAGGAAACATGTGAGCACGGTGAAATGTTGCATCTTTCAGCTGACCCCATCTTCATAGCCCTACTCCATGGAATGGATTATACTGCGCAGCCAAGGCTGCAGTTCACGCGCTCAGTGATACTTTGGCCATGGAATGTAAGCCTTTTGGTGTTAAAGTGATGCTAGTGGCACCAGGCGCCATTCGGTCGAATATCAGCACCAACCAGGCAGCCACCCTCGATTTATCCACTACGTCCATCTACAAGCCCTACTTCGATCGGGTGTACGAACGCATGCATATCAGTCAATCCGAAGGCAGCATGCCTACTGATGAATTTGCACGGCGCGTGGCTGCAAAGGCGTTGAGTCCCAACCCTCCAACTTATATGTCACTTGGGGGCGGCTCGCGTGTTTTTGCATTCTTACACTGGCTTCCTCATTGGCTTGTCCTCTGGATTATGGGCTCGAAGATGGTGTGGAGGAAGACATGAGCTATTCACGTAGCCGCCAGCTACCATTGACGGAATCATGGCTGTCGCGGACAACCAGGTGACTGACGATGAAGGGACATTCTAGGAAGAATTGATCATGTGGCAATTGTTAGTCTGTACCTGCTTTCTCTCTTCCCCCCCCCCCCGTCTTGTCTTCCAGACTCGCCCTCCCTCTGTATTATCAGCAGTTTCTTTGCCAGCCATGGTCCATTGCTTGTAAATTCAAGATTGCTGTCGTTTTCTGGAAGATCATGCGTGAGGCAAGCAATTGTCGCGGAGCTGTTGCTGGTCGTCGAGGCCAATCACATCGTAAGGTGGCTCGATCGATAAGGAGGCGCGCGTTTGCTATCAAAAAGGTTGCGTAATTCACGGAGAATTAGAGCTAGTGGTGAGCAGCAGTGTGTATATCAAGTGCTGCTTCAATTGGATGTAGTTAATTTCAAGTCGAATGTATGGCTATATAGCAGCAATCAGTGACGTTCGCCGCGTTCGTCAATCCTTGAGGATAAATCAATTAATAGACGTGTCAGCTCGTGAAGCACGGAATATGGTCACACTGGATGGTCATGAAAGCTTAGAGCTTATTGTTCAACTCGCCATGAGATCGAGCATCTTTTTGTATGACTGGACCATCACAGAATTTCAGTACAGGCGGGGGTGAGATGCCTTCTGCGGCCAAGCCTCCCGGTGCTAATGCCAGATCAAACTGTATGAGTCAATAAGTTACTTGAACGGAGGCAAAAGTCATCGAACCTGCTACGTCTTGTATATTTGAGGTCAAGCCTACCCACCATGGCCAGTGTGGAAGACTAGGTGTGCAGAATCTGGCATTGTGCATTTAATGATACTGGGGACAACAGAACTGACCGCCCGCAAGAAAGGCACCATCAGAACCAAGCGTCTTCACTATCCCTATTGTAGGCCTAAACAAGGGCCAAGCATGTGGGAAAATCAAGAAGTGTCCAGGCGGCGATATCGATCTATCTTGACTTCTTGTGCTGATGTATTTTTCTGTAACGATCATGTCAGACGATATTCATTTTCACGAGAAGATGTACCATGCAGCTCAGAAAGCCTTGGAATTGTAGAAGAGTGACGAGAGAATTAGACTAAGAGAGTACATTAGCCTGCTATGAATGACTTGCATGAGAGTGAATATCCGCCCTGAAATATTTACAGAGGCTAGTCATCCAACGGTTGAGCGACGCCTCTCTGGCGGAAGCGGCCGACCAACGGGGAATACTTCACGCTGGAGTAAAAATCGGAATGAGAAAAAAAAACCACGTGTATTTGAGGGTGGACAATACAACTCCGAGGCAGGCCCTAAAAGAAAAAGAAAAAGAAGGATTTCACGCCACTGCAACAAAACTCCTCGTCTACATCTGAAAAGCCACTGTCCCCAGCAATACACATGCATAAATCAACCCCCAGTCCCTCGGCCGCTATGCGATTGACAAACAACGACTGCGTCGCCAGTCAACTCAACACCACAAACGAAATGGCCGCCCAAGCCCACACAGTATGTTGTGTCAGGGCCGGATGTCCGGTCATTGGTGTTTGTGGCGTTGGAACCGACTGGCGCACGGTCAGTTGCCTCGTCAATGACCACGCGCTGGTCTACAAGGGCGGGCTTCGTGGACCCGCCAATCCACCTCTTCGATCAGACGCACACAGCGCACAAATCACGCTGCGCCCTCCACGCCTCACTCCTGCCAGGTGTGGCATCCAAGGCGGCAAGGCTACCACAGGCCGCAGGAAAAAGTATAGAAAGGAGTCTGAGCGAAAACAGGAGCTCGAGGATGATGAATACGCGGAGGACGTCAAGCCTAAATCCGTAAAGTGCCGCGGATGCCAGCATACCTTCAAGCTCGACGATCGGTCCATGTACTACCCTGAGCTATGGATCAGGCACAGGAAGAGATGCCGGGCCATCCGCAAGATGGAGGTGAGCTAATTTCTCTGATAAACGGAATGAGTTACTGACTGGATTTTGTAGGCGGATAAAAAGCTTGCCAGGAAGAGGGAGTTGGGTTTCAAGTCGAATATGGAGCCACACCCGGCAGCCGCTGCCTCATTTGAGGCGAGCAGCGAAGGTTCGGACGAAGAGGCGGACAGATATGAGTACCAGCCACCCCAGATGGTGGGATTCAGCAGTAAGTCAGTCCTCGATGGGAGCAAATACCCTGATTCACCACGAAATCTAGCGTCATACGTGCGCGGCAGTTAGGAAGGGGGAGAAAGGTGACGTGCGTACCAGCACACCACTTGGGAATTCTTGAATATCTTGAATACTGTGGGTGAGTGTCAAAGGCAAAGATTTATTGCTCGTTCACAATACAATCTGCCTTTGAACTTCTCCAGGATTTCTGTGATATGAGCACTAGACAAAGGAGCTCGTAGATGTGGAAGATAATGACATGATCGATAGCTGGATATCGCCGATTTTAAGTGCTCGGAAGGAACCGGCGGCAGACGTCCAGCTGGCAGCCACCCTTTGTCTTTGTGATTGCTTTGACTCTAAAACACCCGGACTGGCGTAGCACATTCACTCCTCGCTCAGCCCACCCTTCGTTTACTGATATTGATGTTTGAATGCGATTCCAGTTATCTATCTTGATACATGGCATGATCACTTAGCAGCTCGTGCAGGCGTCCGGTCCCACCCCAACTACGGTTTCTTGGATTAGAGGAAGCTGTACGAAATGGACAAGCTGGTTTCGCAAATTCACCGACGGCAGCCCACCCGTCGCCCAACCCGCGACCAACGGCGACCACTCGGCTGTCGGTTCTTCAAGGCTTCAAGATCTAGTCCTCACTGTCGCAAAGTCTACAGTTAAAACGTCACTTTGACCATGTCCTACCCACTCCCCGTCCACGCTATGTCACTGACTTGAATAGCAAGTATCTGAGCGGCGCGCTTTGTACGACGTCTATCAGACACTGATTGTAGTTTGCGGCGTTGCTGCGAAGATGCTAATCACACGGCCTCAGGCTCGACTGACCGTACGTCGTTCAAAGAGATATAAATCTTCAATAGCTGGTCACACAAGTACGACGCCTTCAACGCTGGGATCTGGGAGGCGATACTATTCCCGAGGGTGTGAGCAGCTTTAGAGCACTCGAAATGTCCACACCGGTCGATTATCGCGAGTTTGAGATGCTAAGGCACTCCACAGGATTTCTCTCGAGGGTTGCGATTGATCGATTGATGGCTCGCCTTGGACAGCCATTTCAGCACAGCAACGTCGTGTAGGATCAATGTAAATCAAAGACATTACTTTCCAAGTCCGTCGACGTCTACATGATGGACGTGAATTTACGTATTTTTGCAAAGACTGGGCGTAGATCAAGGGGAGGGAGCCAACAGGTATGTCCTGTACTATCTACACCCATGCATCTTCGCTCATACCCTCGCAGTGTCACCAATTCACGTCACCAATTCACGTCACCTCTTTGTGATGCTCTACAAACTGTATATCTTTCAATGCCAAGTGTTTGTGTAGCGGCTCTTCTTCTCGGTTGGACGATACGTTCTGTTGCGAATCACGCTTTCAAATCCTAGGATTGAATAATCGGGGTACTGTGGGTGAAGTCCACAGTACGCAAGCGGGCAGATCCAAGCAAACGAACAAAAGCATCGATAGTGGGTGGCACGCTGAGTGGCGCACGCTTTGCGTCCACACTTTACCGTCCACATTTTACCGTCCACAATTCCTTGTCCACAGGGTGTTGTGCTTAAATACTGCTTTCGCAATGATGAGAGGCCATCATCTTTCCCCTCATTCGCACCCTTGCATCGCTATCAGACAACTCCAAGACTTGTATCCTCTTCTTATTGTATAGACATTGAAATGGATCACACACGTTACAACCCCCTGGATGCACAGCGTTTCGATCCGCTCCTGCGTACTCGTACAGTCAGTATTTCCTTTGGTTTCATTTCTTGACATTATCGCTCACCTCCGTTCCATTCTTCAGGGACTCGTCTCGCCTTTCAACACCAGTGCCTCAAAACTGAAAACGAGGCAGGGCCCTTGCGTCAGGACCGAGCGAGGGAGGGCGCGTGATGTATGGCTGGACCATAAAGCATTCAATCCTCTTGAGGGGGGAAGTTCTGATTCGAAGGGATCGTGCTCATCCCCTACTTCTACTTCTACTATGGACACGCGCGCCACGTCCCCCATGCCTGTCGAAGGCCACGACGACATTGTGATCACGCGTACTATCATCCGCCCTAATCCCACTCCCAATCCCAATCGTAGACCTGCTCGTACGCCATCTCGCATGCAGATGACGCTCACACGGATGTTCTCGCGATGGTCGTCTCCCAAACGCACACGCACCTACTTTCCTCCTCAATCTTCCTCATCTGCGCGACCCCGATCCACGCCCTCTCGGCGTTGCAAGAAACTGGCCCGGGTGCTCGGCGCGCTGAACTGTTTCAGCCCATCCTCAGCTATTACTATCGAAAGCGATGCGGACGATATAGAAATGCACAGTCGAAAGAGACAGAGGCCTGTGTTGTTCGTTGTTGTCAAGGAGAGCAAGGAGAGGTATGAGGATGATAGGGCGTTTAAGGAGATCGTGACGAGTATTTGTCCTGCTGCTGGTGTGAGGGGTGGCGCTTGAAGCTTGGGCCACTGCTTGGTATAGATGCTTGCGAATGGTTGCTAATCTATCTGTTTTCGTTCCGACATCATATTGAAATCACTGTCCTTACAATATTAATACGTAGAATGTAGAAAATGGAATGATGTCAGGTCAATACAACTATGCAGGATACAATGCAGGATGGTTTACACAACATAGTGATATCAGCAACACAAATCCAAAATCTAAGCCAACACATCATACAACCTCCACAAAAACATGTACCTCTTCCTCCTCGTCTCATCCATAACTTCATCCAAGGGTTCATCAGCATATTCATCACTATACAGATCAATCGTTTGGATATCCACGATATCGGACGTCCATTTGTGATGCGCTTCTTGGGTTCCGCCGTGGGGTATCAAAGCGGTCGTCTCATCAGGCGGATCGAGATCGGCGTTACCTGTAGCTGGTATAGAGTTCAAAGTGTTCCTAGCAAGGACCCAGCAGAGGCCCATGATAACCATGATGGGTATCTCGACGTAATAAGAGATGAAATCTACTGCTGAGAACGTGGGGAATATAGAGGACCATCCTTGGACTGCTCAACGTTAACTCGTCAGTATGCAAAGGCGGGGGGAAAAAAAGCAAAAGCAAAATACGCACTCAAGATGAGAGCGGTCACTGTGATAGTCTGGGGTCGTACGGGTTAGATGGGAGGTAGCTAGCACTATCACTATTATGAAGACACGCACGACAAAGTAAGGACCCCAAGGCCAAGTCCACGATGCTCGAAACTTCATTTCATCCAACGATCGACCCTGTCTGATCCACGCTTTCCTGAATCTCCAACTGGACAGTCCAATTGACAACCAAGCAATCTGAATGATCATTTTCTTAGTCCAGTCATCACATATTCGCATATCGATACAAACCTGGTTTGAGACTCCAACGATGTTTTGCAACCATCCCCATAACTGGCCGCTGCCAATATAGCTGCTGCCAAAACAGAGCACGCTGATGCTACTGGTTGCGAGCAGCGCGTATAAGGGAACACCTGCACGAGTGGTGCGAGAAAATATACGTGGTGCGTGGGGGACGGGGCCGACTACAGATAGGCCATACAGGACTCTTGTCCCTGCGAAAAGAGCGTGGTTACCGGCTGATAGTACAGAGGTGAGGATGACGGTATTCATAAATGATGCGGCTACGGCTGTTTGGAATGGTGTTAATACTTGGACGAGGGGTGGGAGGATATGCTCACTTGAACCAGCTAGAGTAAATACAATTGTAAAAGGGGACGTAGTGGTCGATTTATTCGATAGATCGGGGTAATCCCAAGGCACTGATCAAAACAGTTAGGTGGGTAGCAACGTACGAGCATAGAACAGCCCACCGTTCAGGCCGATAAGCAGGATACTCAGGACATAGAATATCAGAATTCTAATCTCGGCTCACACATGAATAATCCATAAAAAGTACGAATACTATACTTGCCTCCAGAATACAAACTTGACAACCTTTGGCATATTTTGTGAAGGGTTCTTCGTCTCACCTGCGGTGATGCCCAGACTTTCTGTTCCACCGTCTACAGACCGATCAGGTTATGAAGTTCACCATCAGCGGAGCAACTCACATGCGAAACTAGCTGTCACGAAAACCTTTGCGAAACCACCAAAGCCACCAACGAACGGAGCACCGGGGATATGCCAATTATGTGTTCCGATGTAAGTATGCGACTCGTTGACGCCGACATTGACGAGGATGCCGACGATGATAAAGACGACGATGGTGGCTACTTTTAGGAATGAAAGCCAATACTCTAGCACCGCAAGACGTTAATGCCGTTTTGGAGAGAGAAAGGAAGTGTATGGTACTGACCCAGTTCTCCGTAAGCTTTGACGTGGAAGGCGTTGACTGATACGAGGAAAACCCAGAAGAGGAGGCTGACGACCCAAGGATGTGAAACTGTCCAGAATTGTAATACGAGCTGTGCCGCAGTGAGATCAGAGGCGACAGATACTGCATCGTTGAACCAATAGTTCCATGAGAGGGCGAAACCATAAGACGGCGAAAAGAAGCGAGTTGCATAGGCGTTGAACGAACCTTGGATATAGTCAGCGCGCTGCCTCGATATGAAAAACAAGAAATCACACCAGCTACAGGGTATTGGGTGGCCATCTCGCCTAACAGCAACAGGGTGACATATACAATGAAACCCACTATGCCATAGCAAATGAGCATGCTGGCAGGACCACCTTGGGCCAGGGATCTTCCTGTGCCTAGGAAGAGACCAGTACCGATGGTACCAGCAATTGCAATCATTTGTACTTGACGTGCAGATAGACCACGGTGCAGACCTCCGCATACTGGGTGAGGGAATGGCGCTTCTGCATCATGCGGTTGGTGTCTGAGGCTCTTAGGTGAGGAGTTTGTCCGCGAGGAAGATGCTGAATGACTCATAGACCGAGGTGCTCGATGCTCCACACAACGAGCGTGAAGGACAAGTCGTAAATAGATTCATTTGGTTTCGTCACCTTCTGGGCCCTGGCGCAACGCACGGAATTCTGGCGCCATCGTCCATAACCAGTGGCTATATTAGGTCAGTGGCTGTGTAACAGGGACAGACGTAATATGTCGGGACCTCTTTTACAACGAATTCAACACATTCCAACGAGTCCGAATTGCCCTAACCTGCCCTACCTCTCCTCAAGGTAACAGTGTCTTCCAAGCACAACGTTGTCGGTACTTACAACCATACACGCAGCACATGGCGGATCGATCTCAACCAACACCAACACCACCCAAACCCTCGCTACCCCCGGGGATGGTCCTCGGCCCAGACGGCAAACCCTGCAAAATCTGCACCGCCTTCCGCAACTGGCGCCCCACCGCCCCAGGCAGCACCACCCCACGCAAGAAATCCACCGCAGAAATGATGGCAGCACTCGCATCCGGAACCGGCTTCCGATCCCCCGAACCTAACACAACGCTGCCCGCCCACTGCCCGCCGGACGTCGAAGCCCTCGGACGCGCCACCTGGACGTTCCTACACGCCACTGCTGCCTATTACCCGACGCGACCAACCACCCACCAACGCGCGAATATGCTCAATCTCATCCATGCGTTGCCCGTTTTATACCCGTGTACACACTGTGCGAAGGATTTTGGCGATAGGATGAAAGAGTGTCCTCCTGATGTTAGTAGTCGGGAGAGGTTGAGCAGATGGTTTTGTGAGCGGCATAATGAGGTGAATGAGAAGCTGGGCAAGGAATTGTTTGATTGTGCAAAGGTTGATGAGAGGTGGAAGGATGGTCCGCTTGATGGGAGCTGTGATTAGACGGCGGTGGGTTGATCACTCGCAGGGAACACATAAATTCATCGACTGCAATACCACTCATGGAAAAAACAAACATGGTCTTGCGCCGGAGAAGATCTAATCACCGCCTGAGTCTCAAAAACCGTTACCCAGCCGCACCGACATAAATGGTATGCGAGACTCGGAATTATGAATATGAGTTGACCTTGCGCTCTGCATGAGGCTGCAACGTGTGCGTGCAGACCGTCCACTCTTTCTTCACCCTTCGAACAACCCGACATACGCCTGCCTTCCGCTGTGGAAGATTTGAGAGTCTCGGTATGTTACATTCCCCACATTCGTTTCCCTCCAAATATTTGACAGCATAACCCAGAACTCAAGCCCAACATCAGAAGCAAAAAAAATCGTGCACATGTCGGTGCGTACAAAACCCATCACCCACTCCCGCACACTCACACCCCAACCCAACCAGCCATTCAACATCCTCGTAGTCGGCCAAACCGGATGCGGGAAAAGCTCAGTAATAAACATCCTAGCCGGCTCACCCCGCGCACCCACCTCCTCCGATCTCGACCACTGCACCACCCACTGGACCGAATACCCCATCCCCATCAACGGCCGTTCTTTCCACATCTTCGACACCATCGGTTTCCTCGAGCCCGGGCTCGACACGGTAGAATACACGGACGCTATCGCTGATACCTACCGCGCTATCGACGCTTTGCGGGAACGAGGCGGCATCGATCTCCTCCTCTACTGCGTGCGCGATGAGGAAATCGAGAAGATGAAAGGGCATTATAGGCTTCTTCATGAAGTTTTTTGTGGGGACGACGTCCCTGTCGCACTCGTCGTCACTAATCGCGGTGTATCCCACAACGGCTACAAAGCGATCTTCCACTCTCATAAAATCACATGTGCGGATTATGTCTGTGTGAATATCGCTACTAGTGCGCCTGGAGCTGCCGCATCAGGATCAGGATCAGGTGCTGATGCGCAATCGCAGAAGGCGATTCAGGAATTATTAGTGAGGTGCTGCGATGCGGGTCCGAATCCGCGGTCGAGGTCCGCGCTGCAACATCTATGGCGGCGAGTCCAACAACTCGTCGGGATGGATCAATCGCAGTCTCTCAGGCGGAATGAGGTGTCTGCGCTGCTTACGAGGCGGTGCAAGATGCAGCAAGCGGTGGCTGAGCAGTTGCTTACGGCTCTGAATCTGCAGTTACCCTCGAGTCGGCTGCTGAGGGCACCTTATGCAGGTGGTCAATGTTGGTTTTTTTTTTTGGCTTGGGGTGTGAAGGTGACTGATGGGTGGTTGTAGCTGTGGCTGTGGCTCGTGAGGCGGTTTTGGTGGAGAATGGGAATGGGGCTGGGACGAGAGATGGAGGGGTGTCGGATACTAGGCCTGGGTGAGTCCGTTGATTGATTGTTTCATGAGATTTGAACTTAACTTAACTTGAGCGTGTTTTCCTTTTCCTTTTCTCAGCTCTGGGTCTCGGTTACATTCTGTTATGGATAGCACGTCTGTGCATTCTCGCTCGGATGACGAGTGATGCCGATCTGGCGAATTATCAAGAACGTATAGCTCCCAGCCCTCCAAAGGTTAACAAAAGTAATGCCCTGTGACATGGCTGACTGCAGTCTTAGTATACGGTGAGCATTGTGGCCATCCCAATGATGGTAGTTGCAGTGTCAGCTTACTCACTGTGTGGACCCCAGTCGGTGACTTGTTTGTGGACTCTTTGTGGACTCGGACCACAGCTGTGGCCATAAATACCTAATATGTTTGCACAGTTTTTGTACTCTTCTTCCTTCCTTACCATTAAC
>KN835353.1:0-44101 GCA_000827255.1 Suillus luteus UH-Slu-Lm8-n1
TGGCGATTACAAGGTGAATATCCGCTTTGATCCTGCCAGAAGGACGATCGGCACTGATCGTCATGTCGCGTCTTTTTTTGTTATCGGAGAATAGTACACGGCAGTCAGCTGGGTGTGCAGCGAGCCAGGATACGAGGGAGGTGGTGCCATCAAAATCGTTGGTTTCCCACCTGATCTTGAAGGGGGCAAAGGTGGCATCATCCCCAAGAGTAGCGGTAACATCTTCATCGGTCGCAGGTTGATGTTGTGGGGGATCTGGATGGTCAATAGTGCCCCGTCCCCTCGCTCTTCCCCTAGCCCTAGCCTTCCCCCTACTACGCGAAGGTTGGATATGTTGCGGTGGTTGTGGTGGTTGTGGTGGTTGCGGTGGCAGTTCATTCATACTGCGCTTGAGACCAGCAGATGATTGTGAAAGTCTTTGGAGGCGGGCTGAACGTCGTACAGTAGGCAGGCGTATTGGGGGCATCAGTACGAGTTTTGATTTCAGACTCCGATACCTGCTGCCGGGATTCCGAAAAGTTTGCATGTTTGTCAGTGTGTTTCATGATTATTCATTGTTGATCATTTAGCTGCTGTCATTTTACTTTGAATCCCACTATTGTCTTATTACTGAGAGTCTTATATACAACATACATATTGATATTTTAAATTGGAGGAGACAGCCAATGAGATGATTGAGTTTCCCTTTCTACTACCTCCTTATGGGACATATACCCAGACTTATACCCTATCTTGCTTTTGGCTGTCCATTTTAGAGCTTCACCACTTTCCTTAGGTCAAAAACCTCCAGCAAAAATAATTTGTCATTGAGAAGTGTTTAAATGAACATTTGGAATCATGTCAAAAGACATCATGACAAGAGGCTTATTTCTGATCTCAAGAAATCCACTATTATCAAGCATCATTATGTTATTAAAATCTTTAAACATTCTCTAGGTGGGGCTAATAAGAGTTGGAATCTAATTCTTCTATATGAAGAAGACTACCATTCTAGACCAACATCTCAACAACTCTGTATCATGGTGGATGTCAATGCCTCCCAGCCACCAGCCCCCAACTCAGCTAACTAGCTGGATGAATTGGGCTGGTATACTTAGATTGAGAGAACCAAAGCCGACACAGAAGCATTGTGAACTTTAGTCAATATGCTGTGAGAATTGTGTCTCAAATCATATCTCCCTCAGAAAAAATTCTTGTCATACTGGCATTCTAGCTATACACTGGCTTCTACATATTGTCTTCTATACTCATTGAGTTGTCGGCGATCTCGATCTCTTCATCCAGGGCTGGAGGGAATGACTGATATTGTTTACGAGTGATAGAACAAGGTTTCGGTTTGATAGATATTTTCTCGCTGTCATGCACTATTGAACTGCTGTATTATTGACCTAATCATAGATTTTTCACATTCTTGTTCTATTGTCCATTCTCGACTACCCACATTCATATCCATAGGCTCAGTGTAACGATTAAGCTTGTAGGATTGTATACTGATAATTATCTAAAACATTACCCTCATTCTTAGATGGACCTTCCTATTCCAGTAGGATCACACTTCTCAAGATCTTCCTCGAGTACCAGACCACACTTACCGAACCTCCTCATGTCCTACTCATTGCCCTATAACTCCATTGGTGCATTATTCCTTATTGATTCCTATTGCTAATAGTCCAAAGGTACATATTACATGTTACCGCTTGGTTACCAACAGTAATCTTACATATGGTATCCCCAAACTATTTACTGTCGCTACTAACTTCACCTGTACATTCTGGAGTTTCACTCGGCTCAGTATATAGGACTGAGAAATCACCTACTTACTTACTTCACTTCCCTCGGATTCCAGTAGTGTTAGTCACCCGTTGTAGTAGGAAGGTTTGGCTTCTAGGGGTCCTGCATAGGCCTCGAGGCTCCATAGTATATCTACTTTGCATGTATGTAGCTAGTCTTTACCCATTTCTTGTGTGCATTCTTGTTCTGTTTGCCTTCTGGTCTGAGTCCGTCGGCTTCGTCAGTATGGCCCTCTCCACTGTTATTGCCCTCTGCGGTATTAGAAGAATAGACTTTGTTTTTGCATCTAGTGTTCACCATTGGGACTTAACCGCTCTAATTGCCGCGGATACCTTAAACTGCTAGTTGCCGGACCGCTACTGGTATACAGTGGTAACTTTACCTTTGGATTCTAGACCATCATTCAGCCAGTTGCCCTACCGAGGCTTACCGTATTTACCGAACCTTTGCCCGTCTGACTTTCTCCCTCTAGTACTTGCCTAAAGCCAAGGCTTACCACTTGGTACCTTTCGTTGAGCTTACTTACTCTTGTTTCTGGTGAATCTTCCTATATAGCACACTAGGAGATATATTCACTTATGGTTCCCTAAGGGACGACTACTGAAGCTCGCTACCACAAGGAATTTGGCTAAGTCTATACTAACTTAGCAGTTTTCTCTTAGTTTTACCGGAAAAACACCTACTTACTTACTTCCCTTCCCTTGGACCTCAGTAGTGTTAGTTACCTGTTATTACCCTCTGCAGTATTAGAGAAATATACCTTGCCCTTGCATCTTGTTTTTCACCATCGGTGCTTAACCGCTCTAAGTGCTGTGGATGCCTTAGACTGCCAGTTGCCGGACCGCTACCGGTATACAGTAGTAACTTTACCCTTGGTTTCTGGACCTTTGTTCAGACCTACGACCTCTTCCGACTTACCAGGGCTTGGTATCACAAACTCATAGCTGGTCACACTACCAATACCTACCGTAGTTGCTGAACCTTTGACTGGCTGACTTCCTCTCTAGTACTTGCCTAAAGCCAAGGTTTACTGCTCAGTACCTTCAGTCGAGCTTACTTATTCTTGTTTCTAGCAAACTCTTCTATAGAGTGCACTAGGGGATATATTCACTTGTGGTGCCCTAAGGGACAACTATTGAAGTTCACACCTATAAGGAATTTGGCTAAGTCTATACTAACGTAGCCGGATTCTCTTAGTTTCATCGGAATGATACACTCAAGTATCCCTTACTGCTTTGTACTGTCATGTCTTCAATGCAATGTCTCATTATATCGGAATATGCTGATTTCTCTGATTGAAATTCAAATGCCTGATACACATATACATGGAAATGTCTATTATATCAGAACACCAGACCAATGCCAGACTAAAGTCATACAACAGTTAACTTCATTATTCTGACACTATGGCAGGGTATCTACTGTCCTACCTCAGAGGCCTGCAGACAGTCCTTCAAAACATTGGGCTACCCAACATTGAGGAGCTTCATGTTGAATATGGGCTTATTTGGTATGTAATTATAATGTGTCTGGAATAGCATTTGCATAACTAGCGACACTAGCCCAATCCAAGGCTACACACTTAAGTGTTGCATGTCAACTCACTTCTGATTATTAAAATATATGCAAGGTCCCTACTTTTCAATACATTTAAATAAGACAGTCTCAGCAAGCTTGTCAGATATCTGTAAGTACAAGAAAGGGTCAGTAGCCTAATATGGTACAAGGCAATGCAGCCGCATGTCCATGAGTCAGAGATAAGCGGAGTCAGAGATAAGACCAAGTCAAAGAAAAGAGCTGAGGCTATATAAATACAAGGCAACACGACCGTAAGTCCAAGGAGATAAGGGAAAATGAATAGGGGGTGGCAACGTTACTGTAACAAAACCCGACTGGCTCCAGATCCCAACACACAGCAAGGCCCAAGTTGTCTGTATGGTTTAGAGATGTCCACACATCAGTGGCAAAGTTCAATTGGCTATTGTATTCCTTGTAAGCAATAGTTAGATTTCGTTTAAATGTAGGTATGTAAGATATTATACTTACCACTGGAAACAGTATAAGCTATTAAAGATTGTAGGGTAACCCTCTGAGAGACATCAGTAAAAGTGTAAGTACACTGTGCTCAACGACCAGCAGCCCTGGTTCTGTTTGATTTGTTGGCTTCATCATTGTTGTAGTTATGTCTCTGAGTTTTCTTTGTCTTACTAATTTACATATTTTGAAATCTCTGTGTTTGTCTCTTTCATCCATCTAAGGCTATGAGCAGCTTAGTGGGGAGACTTCGGGAGTTGATAAGTAGAAGCTTGGCCATACTCATCTATATAGTAATACTGAGTTAGGGTTTTCTTTGTCACAAGGCTTTAGTTATTGAATTGAGACTTGGTGCCCAGCCTTTCAGTTGAACATAGCGATCAAGAAGGACTACATCAGGCTTCTGGATGTTGGTCGTGTCTGGAATAGGAGAATTGCAAAACTTTGGTGACCATTGGTGATGCAGGCATTTGTTTTCTGTAGGCTCGAAAGGGTACTTAGCCAAGTGATGAGGAAATGACTTCTTATATGACATGTGCATGTAAGTGTAGATGGTATTGAAGAGACGCGCCCAATTTCTCTCTAGTGCTCGCTTCAGGGTTGGGTTTCCGTCTGGTTTGTCAGGATTAAATTCTTGGGCGCCCCAGCTCATATCACTAGTGTCAGGCGCGGCTGATGCAGAGGAACCGTAATCATCTGTCTCCATCAACTCCTTATCTGTCTCCAACTCCTCATCAGAACTGTAAGTCTTTTCAAGGCTTGCGAAGTAACCGAGTCACCGATCAGCATTCCCAAATGCGAATTTGGAGAATAGCAGTGCTACAACAAACTTTAAATAACTGAGTCATTCAAAACATTCAAGATCCAAGTCTACAATAAAGTCTACACAATAACTTATAAGGTTAAACCTTCACATTGATGATCAAATGTATGTACCATTGCAAATGTGATAGGAGAAAGGAAAGCAAACTAGGTTTTGGTTCCCTAAGTAGTGGATTTGGATTCAGTCCAAACTCCGACAGAATTATCCAACAATCCACTCAACCACTCAACTGCTCAGCCGCTTTGGGTAATTCCGGTGGAGTCTAATTCTCCCACTCACTACTTAAGCCTCGAAGCCTTGTTTCGCATGTTTCTTCCTTTTCGCATCATCTCACAAGCTTTAATGTAGTGGTTAACTTTACGTAGTCATGTTAATGTTAATGTCATTGTAACTGTAGTCCTTAAGCTTGAAGATTGAATAACAAGCCTGTCATTGTGATGGTTGTCTCTATCAAATTTGTGAGTACAAGACAGTCACTTTGACACTCAAACTAACCATATCCCACGCAGCAACTGATCCACACATGATCCACACATGACTTTTATAAAACATCCTACTGATTGCACTGGTAAGCTTCATATTTGCCCGCTCAACAAGTTTGCCTAACTGATGTATAACAGGGGACCTGCCTACTGCTGAACACTTACTCACCCAAGAGATTCACACCAACGCCAACAACTATACTTCATATGCACGTTGCTCATTCATTATGGCCTGAAAACACACCCAGGACCACGCCCTTGAGGATGCAATCAAGGTGAGTTATATTGACCCATCCCAGCTCCACTAACTTGGATTCGTGACATAGTCCATCAGCATTTAGCCTTCATTGACAGGCCATATCTCCAAAGGCATTGCCCTCTGCAGACAAGGTCTTGTCAGGGAGGTAAAGATAGCATTTGATATCGCATCTGTGGCCATGAGCCAAGATTCGACTAACATTCATTTTATTCACTTGATCAAGGTAGCTCAAATTCCATTTCACATACTCTCTGCTTTATTCTGTATTTCAGGCCATCGCACTCATCAATGCAAATCAATGTAAGGAAGCAATGCTTCTTATTCAAGAGCTGGCCGCCATTTATCCGAACACTAACACCCTCACACGTCGTGTTGTGGAAGTATGTACCATGCAGCTATGCTCTGTCCTCAAAACAGATCTTTTCACTCGCACCTTAGGCATATCTACATGTTGAGCTCAGAACTAAAGCCTTGGGTGATGTGCATCATGATGATGCCACTGATCACTTCACTGCCACTGTCAACTAGGGTGCGTTCTCATCGAAAATCATTCATTTGATATACCGTGACTTTGTCGTGGTGCGTCAACATGATGTATACTTGATGCTTTTGTAACTGAATGTTTGGTCCAGATCTTCAGCTGAGATCTCCCGTCCTTGTTGTTTACTACACACCAGAAAAGGTGTCATACATTCTTTTTGGCTGGTAAAACCGATGAAGCCCTCAAAGCACACAAATGTATGATGGATGCCATCAATGAAACTGCGAAGGCCAGCTGTCTCGATTGGTCCAATGGCAAGTTTTCAGTGGCGTCACTCACGGCTATCATACTTACCTCATTTCACTCAGAATTCAAGGAGCAATGTAGTGCGCTCGCTGCATACAATGATCGTATTCTTGGCATATGCACTTTCTTCTTCATCTCTTTCGATATTGACCGTTATGCAGGCGGAAATCCCCGGGCAAGATCAGTATGGCTACGATGCAGTACCTAATTTCTTCCAGGGAATGCCAGAAGTGAGTAAAACAATGCAGTGTATTCCACTTACACATCGTCCATTTCAGTATTCTCGAACTTCCAGGCTACAACCTCAGTCACGCACCGGGTGCCTCAAGAGACTCAGGCTCACTATGACAAGGAGTGAAAAAAATCCTCCACCTGCACCACCCATCACTTCACCACCAGTCACCACTACCACCCTCAAAACTCACCTATGACACCTATTCACCTGGCTGCCTCATCATACAACGCCACCCGCTGTCGATGTTCCTTTTGCACAAGGTCTACAGGTATGGCAAGTCAATTTAATCACTATCCTGGGTGTCTGACACGTAGATCTACAGCGTGATGCTGCATCGGGTGCTTCTAAGGATGTCAATGTTGAGTTGATACCTGATGAAGACTACCACAATCCTCCTTCACTGGACCAAAGTATGTAACAGCAGCGTCAAGTGGTAGCAGTGCAGGTAGACCCCGGGGAACATGGAGGTGGTTCGTCATGCTGCTGCTAGAGGAATTGGTGCATGTCCGCCGGTATTTCAGCTTTACTGTCGACCTTATTATGATATATATGTTGCATTGAAGCAGCATTTATTTTATGATACTGTTTAGTATATTTTTGTCCCTTTGTATCTAGAGCACACCTCCATCAGAGGCTCCTAAGCCAATCCTTCCTCCCCCAGCTCCACAAATTGCCACTGAAGATCCGCCTACCACTAGCCTTCCTGATTTGGAGCTTGGTATTCAAGCTGCACCTATTCTTGTTGACTCACCGTCACCACCACCCAATGCGCGTGTTGCAAGAAAAGAACAGAAAAGATGGCTTCGCATAAACTCAAAGTCAGTGTCTCCAAACAAATCCCCCACGAAGGTTTCCCCAACCTTTTCACTTTCATCGAAATCCCCTGCTGACTACAACAATTTTGTCTGTCACAACTGCAAAGTGCTTGGACATCGCCACAAGCATTGCCCTAAATACTGGTGCCATGTCTGCTACAGGAATGCACCCGGTCATTTATCCATATACTGCAAGCAGTTAGACGAAAAGAAGGAAAAGAAACAAATCCGTGAACCCCCATCTGATGATCAAGATTTGGGTTACATGAAAAGATTATCTCGGACAGAGGACCCCAATTTATTTCGAAATTCTCTTGAGCTCTAGCAGAGCTCTAGCAGAGCTCCTCGACTACCAGATCGCCGCCTCCACAGCCTATCATTCTCAGACAGATGGACAAACAGAACGACTAAACCAAGAACTAGAAATGTATCTCCGCATTTATTGCCAAACAAACCCTGAAACATGGGTTGAACATCTCCCCATTGCCAAATTCGTCCATAACCATCGAAAACACGATCATATAATTGTGTGACAAGTAATAGACTGCTCTCCAAACACCTCATAGATCCCAGCGTAGTTGTTGACTAGATTTTTTGAATGTTGCTAGATATTGTGGCTAGCCAATATCAAGAAGGAAGTGGGCAGTTGATGCAAGAATGTTATTATTTTGAAGGGCTTGGGGAGGTTTGGTATTGATGATAGGCAGAGAAATAATAGGTGGAGGCTTTCACTCTGGAGAAAGAAGAAACAATTTCGCAAAACAGTGGATTAGTATGTTTGGCTTCTAGGGGTCTGCCATGAGTGCCAGGGGTCCTGCCCAGGCCTCGAGACTCCATAGTATATCTACCTTGCATGTATGTAGCTAGATTCCCACCCATTCCCACTGCATTCTGGTCTGTTTGCATGTTCTGGTCTGAGTCCATCGGCCCCCTCGTCAGTGTGGCCCATTCCAACGGGCTTCTCTGCTATCAACAACGTGAATGTAGGGACAACAGATGAAGTGTTTTGGTAGGGACCAGGGCTGCTGGTTGTTGAGCACAGTGTACTCACACTTTTACTGACGTCTCTCAGAGGGTTACCCTACAATCTTTAATAGCTTATACTGTTTCCAGTGGTAAGTAGCAATGTGGAAATTGATCTCAAGTACTTCATGAAAGCTTAGTGGAGTTGTGGTGATTTTAAACCCTCGACAACATTTTTATTGTAGATTGCATGTATACTACTAGTTTGTCATATTCCATTCCTGAACCTTACTCGTCCGGTCCAGTTAACCTGGGTCTGGCCTAGAATTCATTTCCTCAAGTCCCCATTTGTATACACTTCTCTCTACCCCTATATGCCCAGATCTTCTTGACAGTTATTATCCAACTCCATTCTGATCTTTCCGTTAGTCCATTCATTTCCTATTCATTTAACATTTCCCTTTGTTCCATTTCATATCCAGCTCCACTTTTGATCGTCTGCTGTTATATTCTTTTGCGTTAGACTTCCTAATACATAGCTTTAACTTCTGAAGGCTGCGCTTCGGCTGGATACCTGTCAGAAGTACTACAGTATCTAAAGCCTTTGTAACCTGTAGTAGTTTCCTTAGTTCGAATATCATCTTAGACTTAGTTCATTCCTCATGTCATTAGGAACTTCATCCTAGTCCGATCCTTAAGGCTCACCCACTCCGTCCTTACCCTCGGGTAATTCTCTTGTCTGGCCTACTCATACGGCCTCGGCCAATGATGTCTGCCCTTTGTAAATTAGGGGCACGTACTTGGGTAACAGGCGCAGCGCACAAGCTAAAGCCAAGCCCCTCTGGACCAATACGTTAAGCATGGTCTTAACAGTTACACTGCTGGAACTAATAAGTCAGCAAGGCTTGTCATGGGTCACAGTGGAAGCCACATCTGTTGTGAAACATAGAACTCACTGTTGTTGTGTGTGGGTCCCATTGGGTGTCGCGGCTGTTGTGAGTATTAGTTTTTACTGGTGTTGGACACAGGGCCCAATGGGTGGCATTGCTATTGTGGATTTGCACATTCTCACAGTGAGTAATGTAGATGATGTCTAATTCGACACCACACTAAGGAGATCTTCTGGCTGCATGCAGGTCCCATTGTATGCTGCATCTGTTGATCAACTTGGTACTCACCAGTGTTCTGCGCAGGTCCCAATGGGTGCCGTGTGTGTTGGGAGTATTAGTTGTTACCAGTATTGCATGCATCCCATTGGGTGCCGCAGCCGTTGTGAGCATTAGATTATATCAGTATTGTGCATGGGTCCCAATGGGTGCCGTATCTCCTGCGAGTATTAGCTCGGACTATGCTGAGGTAAATATAATTTATCCATGTATCCATAATTATATATGCATATGCATGTACATACAGTCGCTTATAGTGCTAAGTGCTAACTACAACTACAACTACAACTACAACTACAACTACAACTACAATGGCTAATATTCTAGTGGTTGCGGCGGCATTGCTTGTTTATAATGTAACTGTCTATTTCAGCGACTTCTTTCTTGAGCGCCCCAAATGCCGTCTCAAACATTGCGATGAAGGTGTTCAGGCCTTGAGCCTACCGGTCATGTAGGCGTCTTCATCGTTGTTGTTGTGGTTGTCTTTGTGGTCTCCACAATCATTGTTGCTCTTCTTGACTTTGACAAACTTCCTCTTTCAGTTGACCTTGATTTCTACATACAGGTGACGGATGCCCAATGGGCCTGGAGGCATGCATGGAGCTGAGGGCCTGGCAACAGGCGGTGGTGAGACCATAGCAAGTCCTCCTTTTGCTAACTTTGCCCAGGGCTTTGGAGCGGTGGTGGTTGAGGCAGGCTGCTCCTTGCCCTTGCCTTTTTCTGACGTGTGGGTTAGTATTGATCATATAATCATAATTGGAAGACTACTTACCACTTGCAAGGGAGCACTTAACCTTGAGATGCTTGTAGCCTGCACACGTGTTTCCATTGTCAGAGGGGTAGCAAGGGTGATCCACTTTAGTACATGTGTTGCATGTGTTGGTATTGGTGACATGTAATGAGGAGTTTATAAGCATAACTTTTCTCTTCTGTGTAAAGATGTTAAATGATAGGATTGACCATGTAAAAGACATTGATACAACTTACCTTTGGGATCACCACACTTTCAAGGTCTGATGCATCCTCATCAGCCTGAGTAGTATCAGCCTGAGCATCATTGTCCTGCCTATCATTATCATTGGCTAGAGCATCTTAATGCTTCGTGTTTTTGGCTGTGTCATTTGAGATGGTAGCAAGATCCTGCTCAGTCTAAGCAATGTGGTCCCGCTCAGCAGCCAGGTGTTTCTGCTTAACTGCCTCAGCAGCAGCAGCAAGGCATTCCTGCTCAGCTTCCTCAGCAGTGACCTGGCCGCAGATCCTCTCGCAGATCGTGTGGCCAGACTGACCATCCTTTCTTTCAGAGGATGTCAGCAGGATACTCACCTTGGCTAGACATGCATACTCAATGCATGATGTGAGGGAGTCCTGTTTGAATATTACGTTAGATATCTGTAAGTACTGAATGATATGAAGTACTTACTCTTAGAAGTGTCCACTGGTCGCACCAGCCCTTCTTGTCAATCATAGGGCGATAATCTGCAGGAGCAGACTGAACCATGGGCTTCAGCTGCACGTGAAGTTCCTTGGCCTTGCATTTGAAAGTAATTATTTGCTCGTCCTCAGGGGTTGGATGTGGAGGAGCAAAAATGTCAAGCTCAATAGTGTTATTGGTGCTAGAACTGTGAGACATGATTGTAGGATTGTGTGATGTTGGTGATGTAGTTGATGATCAAGAATGAAAGTGAAGTGAATGACATGAGTGAGAGGAATATATAGGGAACTATGGCTGTATGCCACATCCACACTTTCATAATTATCTAATAAGTGGACTATTTGGTCATGTGACACTCACGCAAAATTTTGGCCAAGTGCCAAAGCATTATGAGTTTTATGAACTACTAATTAAGCATTGTGTAATTGACATACACAACGGAGTTTTTGGTTATTGTTGAGGGTTCAATTTATCACACAAATAGCCATAGTAAATGCAAACATTAAACTGTAACCTGTGTATCTTTAATGAATGTTGACACTGTAAAGAAGATTTGGAACAAGTTTACTAGTATATATGCTAATTATGATAGTCAGCCGATAAAGGGGATAGAACATGGCAAACTCTAAGAATATCCACTGATAGTACATGGTTTTTTCTCCAGACCCATGTCTAACTGAGCCTCCTGAATTTCTTCAAACACAGTCTGTCCAACCCCCAAAACATCTACAACTGAGCATAGGAAGACTTTGGCAAATCATGTTGGTTCTTTTTCATTTACTACCTTCTCTACTCTTGCACATTTGGATTGGGGGCCATAATCTTCAGTGGCCTCTGGCTTGTATCTTGATCTGTGTGGAAATTCATAGTCGACATCTTCAGATATGTCTTATTCATAGTCTGGGGGTGTTAATGTATCTGATGTGCTAGATTGGCTGCCGACCTGTTCTGAACACCTGGTGTTTTGATGTGAGACTGTGAGGTCCCATTATTGGCGACATGTTGGAGTGTTCTGAATATGTAAGGTTATGTCTTTGTGTCGGCTGAGTTTTTGAGACAGAAATTACAGTGCGGTTCCTGCTTGGTGTATGACACTATTCAAGACTCGAAGTTATGACTGAAGGCACTTAGGTAGATTCTTTTCTAGATTCTGACTGTATTTGTATATTTACTCTGGTTTCAGTTCATTTCTGTGCCGAAATCAGCCCATGTCTCAGACTGACATCCTAACAGGCTCTGTCACGACTGTCAGGCAACATTGGTGCCAACTTTGTTGATCTTTCTTCCTCCCCCCTATAATTTCTTATACACTCCATCTTCTTCAACAGAATGTCAGCAGTTGAACGTCCAGCAGGCTACTGTAATCGCCATCCTACTGAGAGAGCCCAGTATATCTGTAAGTCTTAATATTACAATTTTTTTTATGTCATGTTGATTTTACCTTCATTCGAAGCTGAGACTCACAAGGACAAGGAAAATCACCATAACCAGCAGGTCAATAAGACCCACGAACATCAAGAGAAAGCTCATCAGAAGGCAAGCAAGGCTGTTAAATGTGAAGCTTACCAGAATAATACTGGTTGCACTCCAGTCTCTGCAGTGCCATTGCGTAATGATCCTAGAGTAAGTTTGTTAGGTTTTCATTCAGTAGTTGATTTTAACCACTCTGGCACCATTAGTTTGCGAGTCAAACTGTGTCAATACCTGCCAGGGACCCAAATTTGGTTGCACGGAAAAGTACAGTGCTACTCGCACTACACCGGCTCACATTGGTATGGCTATTTTTGACATAGTGCTTTTTCATTGACTAGTAATACTAGAATAAGACTCCACATCTCAATACATGAACACCAGAAAAAGCAGCTGAGCTGTTGTGGCTGCATGAGGCTGTGCTGGCAAAACAACCAATGAGTCCAGTTGCTGGGTTGTCTCAAGGTGAGTACCTGTAATTATTTAAATATTGAGTCAAATTTAATATCGGCCTATTATGTCTACTCACTTGCAGGTGGACCCCACCCTAGTTCGGGCCTCAACAATACTATAACTCGCTCTCCTAGCCCAACTGATGAGGCCCTATTTGATGAAGCTATTGAAGGCTTGGTTGATTTTAATATGAATGGAGACTAAGGTAATGACTCACTTGTGGCCAACAATGATGAAGGTGGTAGGCCTCCATCCCCCCACATTGAAAGTATCAGGAAATGTCCCCGTGGAGCACTTGATGGCAATGACAATGACACCAGTCCAGTGCATAAGGCTGTCAAGATCCAGGAAAGTAAGGGTCACACAAAGGCAGCAGATTATGAACCATCTGTTTGTACCATCTTTGGTGTTGTGTGGGCACTCTATCATGGCTGTCTGTGCACTGAGGGTCCTATGTTCAATTATAGATAGGAGGTGATATGGGCCAAGTTATTGTGGAATGATGCATGCAAGAGGCTACATACTCAAGTTGCTTATGACACAGAGATTTTAAAAATGGTCTGTCTTTTTTATATTGAATATTCTATCTCTAATGTCCTACCTAGATCACTTCGCGAGGTTTCCACCTTTGTGGTGAAGTCAAGACTAAAATCTGCCCATATGTGGCAAATGAGTATAAGTTCGAGACGAGCACCAAGCAATCTGTCATCAATCACAACATCATGCTCACATGGGAACTCAAGAAGGATTTTGCCTTCGTTTATAAGGTAAGTACATATTTACCTTGCTGTGTGTTTGCTCAACACAATCTTTCTAGACTCGCCTCCCCGATGGTAACAAAGGCTTATACAGTGCCAAGATTATCCAGAAGGGGGTCAACACCATATGGTTCTGCGACAAGAAAGACAAAGGAGTGCTATATCCCGAGTTCTACAAACCATTCCCAGAGGTTGGCTTTGCATTGCTTTTGACTGTAGTACCATTTTTTTTGCCGTGGGGATTGAGTGCTGATTGTTACAGTTCTATTTTTCTCTTTCCTTCTCTTCTATTCTATTTGATGTCATCGTATTTTCCAGAACATTCCATTATTTAAAGCTCCGCTTTAACCAACGAAGAGTATGAAAAGGACTCAGTGATGATTGCCATCGTATGCCACCAGTATATCGGCTGTAAGTCCACAAACATCTGTTATATATACAATATTCACTAAGACGATGCAATCTAAGTCTGATGACAACATCATCCTCACACATTCTCCATTGCCCTCATTATTCACATGCACTGGAATGCATATAGAAGAATTGGTAAGATATATCAATCATCTGGAGGCATTGAGAGATGAACAATGTGACTGGTTGAGGGATGCACATCAGGCGCGTGCACAAGAGCTGGAGGTGGAGCACGAACACATTGAGGAGCTTTAGGCCACCGTCAGATTCCAATCTGATATGCTGGAGTATATGGTGGAGGATGTTGAAAGGCAGCAAGATGAAAATGAGCGTCTCAGGGCGGAGAACTGGGACATAATCGAAGAACATTTGCAGGACAACACCAGACGCATCAGTGCTTGGCATGACATCCAGGATGACTTAGTGGAATATATCAACTCCATTGAGGTCTGAATTGTCTTATAGATATACATGTAATTATGATACCACTAATTGTGTTTTTTTTTTTAGCTATCTCACACACAATGTACCAAATGTATGTCACCATTCCCAACCCTTATGTCTGTGCGCCTTCAAGGCTATGTGGAAACTCATCTTCAGAGTGCCAATAGCAACACCTGCCATTCCCGCAAAGCCCTCGCATTGAGTGCTCAGTGATATGAAGATTGTCCAGTGTCTGTTATTGTCTCACTGATGCCATGTCCTGGTGCTACAGAATGAACTGTCCTGCTACTAACATTTGCGCATGCACCCCACACCATCACAAGCTACAATGTGTCCACCGAGGGGTCACTTAACTGTGGAGCATCGCAGCAGAGGACAATGGTGTTGATGATCAGAGCAGCCGAGGACCGTATCCAGAGAGACTATGAGGCTCTCCTGCGAGAGACACAGCGTGAAAAGGGTCGTCCATTGCAGGTTACCTGCAGTGGCCGAGAGACTGTGGACGTTCACCCCGGAAGAGGGAGAGGAAAGGGCCAACCTGCAAGGGAGGGAAGAAACCCTGTTGAGATTCTGGCCGACCATGCACTGTAGAGACCCTCAGGACTGAGAGAAAGGTGTACAACACCTAACACCATGGACCCTGTGTGTCAGGTAGCCCCAAAAAGCTTTGTTGTGCAAGTGTTTGGTCGGCTGGATAAACCCAGTAAGAAGAAAGGGAGACTCACCAATAGGGATGAGTTCGACCCGATGAGTGATTGCTTAAGCAACTTCAGTCCGTCAAACTTGTCATCCAGCTTGTCGTCCTCTTCATCGTCCAGCTCGTCGAGTGGGAACTCACCCTTGATGCAACTGATGGAGGACTCGAGGTATTTGTCGACACAGACTGGGCCTCACAACCCCATAGGCACTTGATGGGCAGATACATAATCCTACTAAGTAGTGGACCGGTTGTCTAGAGCACATAAGCAACAAATTATCGCCTTATCTACAGCAGAAGCATAGTATATTGCACTTACAAAGGTACCTGTTAGCCCTGTTAGGTACACAATTCGTCAATTCAGAGTTTTTTTTGAGATTCTGTGACTAGACTTGCCTGTTAGCCTTTGCTCCCCTATGCTCAATCAGCTCTCATCATGAGAGTCGCCGCTGCAAAGCATAACACAGACGACCTACAAGGCCTGGAAGCCACCATAAGTCAACAATTATGGAAGATCTATCGGACAATGACGCACCAGAAGTGGGAAATCCAGCTGCAGGGTCCCTTCAGCAGAACGATGACGGTGAACAGCCAGCAACTATAAGCAAAGTGAAGTCCAAGCATAAAGACCCCAGTCAAGAAGTGTTAGCGCCAAACAACACAGGGACAACAACAAACAACATTGAGAATACCATGTGTTTTGAGTAAACGAAGTAGGAAGAAGAGTAGTGGAATACCCAATGAATTAGTGCAGCAGCCGCAGAGTATCATAGCTTAGTCAGCTATGTAGTGTACTTTGTGCTTTGTTGTATGTTAGAGTCTTCACCACTTCTTTCCTTGCTCTACAGCTATCCATCATGCATCGCGCTTTTCATTATGAAGATATTATCTATTCCATGCTAAATCACCTCTCCCCTTCAGACTGGACAAGTGTGGTGATGACCTGCTCCAGGTTAGTAGGCCCTGCCCTTGATATTCTCTGGTCCAAACAGCTGAGTTTCATACCCTTCATCAAGTGTCTACCAGAAGACACACAAAAGATCTCGAAAAAGACTATTGTTAGTGAAGTATACCATTTGAATCTCGAGTTGACGATGCTCACCAAGCTCCAACTTACAGAATCTTTCCAGAGAGCTGACTCCCAGTGAGTGCCACGGAGCGGCTCAGACTGAATGCATCAAGAGTGTGATGGTTCATTGAGCCTGATCCTGATTCGTATGATACACTTGACCCAAAGCTAAATGTCAGTGGCCTTATCCTACGGAGGCTTTTCGAGCACTTCCCTCCCGCCACACTCTTCCTAAACATATGCACATTTGATTCACAGGCGCTGCAGGAGTATTGCTCAGACATTTCTCAGAGTTTCCCAGGTGGTGTGCGGAACATTGGTTACAACTCGCCATGACATCAGAATCACTGAAACCAGTGATAATTTTCAGGATTCTTATCACACAAGTTGGTGTTAATGAAATCAATTAAAATTGATCTTGTTAAGCACAGGGAGATGGTACATGTAAGGAATTATGCTATCAATGGATCAATCAGACAACATATATAAACAGACATCCAGGAAGACAAGTGAGACAGCAACAATTGTAACAAGGTGAGGACAAGCAGGGCATGCAGAAGGATGGTCAAGGGATACAGCAACAGGTAAACATTCAATGGATGCAATGTTGGCACTCACAGCGTCAGAGCGCGCCCATAAAAGCACTGGACCAACAAACCAAGTGGTTATGAACTTGGATGGTTCTCCTTATGAGCTCAAACAAGAGCTATGTTGTGTAAGGCGTCGGCTTCCCAAACAAGGGAAGGTCAAGGGTTCAGTCTTTCAAGGGCTGGCACCTTGCAAGATAATCGATAATCAGGCTACCGAAGAGGAGTGCTCTAAGGTAGATCAAGAGATAGACACTTAAGTTGTGAAGCTTAAGCGAGGATCTGGTTTCAAGGGTAAAACCAAGTAGATTAAAGTACAGAACCATTATGATACAAGACGAGTATATATAGGAAAGTGGGATAAGTTTAGGGCAAGCTCATCAATTATCAGTAAGTCCCAGAAGGGTAGGCGATAGCCAAATATGGTACAAGGCAGCGCAGCTGAAGGAGTCAGAGATAAGGCCATGAGGTGCCATGAGGCAACGATAAGAGCCGAGGCTATACAGGTACAAGGGAACGCAGCCATAAGTCCATGGAGATAGGAGAGAAAATGATAGGGGGTGGCAACGTTACTGTAACATTACCCCGTGTTTAGCGTTTGAAGTCACCGGCTTCAATCATCTTGGTTAGCATAGTTGATGGGGTCGTCACTGAAGTTGTGAGCATAGCGTTCTTCAAACTCTGCTAATTTGTCGGTGTGTTCCTTCTCCCACTCCCTTGTTTCGTCTTCGTCAATGTGGGCTTCCCAGATTGCGAGATTGGTGTAAAAGTCAGGTCATTTGTGATCATCGGATGGGGGTTCACAAATTTTATTCTCCTCCTTCCTGGCTTTTAAATCTTTGCAGTAGATGTATAAATGGCCAGGTGCGTTTCTATAGCAGACGCGGCACCAATACTTAGGACAATATTTGTGGCGGTGTCCAAGTATTTTGCAGTTGCAACAAATGAAGTTGTTATAGTCGGCAGGAGACTTCAACAGAAGTGAGGAAGTTGGGGAAATTTTTACGGGTAGCTTGTCTGGGGATACTGATTTGGAGCTGATGCAAAGTCGTCGTTTTTGTTCTCTTCGTGCAACGCGTGCGTTGGGGGGAGGTGGAGAGGAGTCTGAAACAATGATAGATGCAGCTTGAGTGCCAAGCTCCAAATCAGACAGGCTAATGGTAGTCTGATTTTTAACGGCAACGCATGGAGTCACGGGAGGAAGGATCGGTTTAGGAGTTTCTGATGAAGGTGTGCTGGGAATGCGAACATATTCATTAAGACAGTGAGGGGATGGTGGTCTGGCAATTTGAGTGGCTGTTCTTTCAAGTATGATGAATATAGCTTGGAGAATATCTTCTTTGATATTACTAGGCAGGAGCAAATAGCACAGACCACAAATACGTCTTTGGTAGGGAAGGATGGATTGTTTGATAGCCGGGTCATTAATGAGCACAGCTTCTTACTCAATGAGCTGGGCGGTTCTGATTGTGTTAAGAACTGCAGCGGTGGGGAAGGCATTTCTTTCAACAAGGATACATTCAATTTCTAAAGTGTGTTGGCGGGAAAGGATAGCAGATTCTATGATGGCTTCTTTGTCGGCGTTGGAGATGTTTTCTTTGTAGATGGCGGCAAGGGGTGTGCTGGTCTGGGTAGATGTGGAAACAGAATGAGTTACTTGGATGTCTTCAACGACGGTAGCAGAGGAGGATGCAGATTGAATGTTCATGGTGGTGTGTGTAAGAGAGGAGATGGGGACGTCAATTTAATTGGTGGGTCTTTTTATATGCTTTTAGAAGGGGTTCAGAGTTTGCCAGGTTCTCTTCTGGGATCCATTCATTGCTGGCAGTGGAGTATCCTTTCCAGGACACGAGATAACGTCAGCACTTTCCTGTTCCCTTGTGGGTTAAGATTGCTTCTATTTCATATTCTTCTTAGTCATTGATAAGGTCAGCTGGAGGTTCAGTGAAGTTCGGACCGTGAACCTCTGTCTCTTGATAGGTAGATAGTTCTGAAGCATGGAACGTGGGGTGTATCTTTCATTGGATTGGACGGTCGAGGGTAAACATGATTGGCGATAAGACTGATGGCAACATTACTGTAACACAAGTGTGTTGCACGTATGATTAGGACAGGAAAGTGTGGGTGTGACCAGGCCAGGACAAGCAGAAGGCAGGCGTGCAGATGGATGGATAAGGGATACAGCGAGAAGTAACATCCATGGTACTCTTTGTTGGCACTGACAGCGTCAGAGCACACCCATTAAAGCGCTGGACCAACGAGTGACCAGATGTGTCGCGGGTGAGAATAGGAATGGTGAACATGCAACAAGAGACGACCGCTGCATTCATTGTTGGCACTGACAGCATCAGAGTGCACACATACAAGCGCTGGACCAACGAATAACAAGGTGTGTCATGAGTGCGAACAACAATGAGCAGGACATAAAAGAAATGGGACACCGTCAGCGACAGTGAAACACCCATGAAGGCGCATAACCCATGATGAAGGTAAGGAAGAAAGAGTGTATTCAAACTCAGATGAATATTTGAACTTCACATCACATGATGGTCACATGCCACATTGGCATTCCGGCTTATACATAATATTCGAACTCAGCCACTGTAAACAGTGTGTGACATTTTGTAAGCAAACATTGACCCATCACATGCAATTATAGGAGGGTAAGGGTATACAAGACGGCAAAATATGAAGCAAAATAGGTACGCATGAGAATCAAGACTACAGCTACAATATTATCCACATTATGTCAGTGTTTTGCAGGCAATCACATACAGCCTTTACGTCTGCAACGGAATGTAATGACACTTAGTTGATGTACTAAATGAAATGACACATGATAACATGAATTCAAAGAATGCTACAACATGCAAGATCCAACAAACATAATATCGCAGGGGAATTGTGAAGACTACAGTCTTAATGATTTTCAGAATACTTCTTCTAGTTCATCTCGATCTACCAGCTCACCAGGCATAATCTGACTGCCTGTGTACATCACTGCACCTGTGCGCCGCTTTTTGAATAACTCAAAATACTTCAGCATGACGACATCTGTGATGTCTTTACTGGGCATGGAGATTTCTGACGGTGCGAGACATCGACTGCTGCTACCCTTTGTATGATATTCCGCTGTCTTGGTCACCATAATGCAAAGACCAAGTAATGGTCGCTTGTACAGCACTAGGAAAGTGTGATGATACAAATCGGTTTATCAAGATATATGCTTACCAGTAGGCTGTGAAAGATACAGAACCATGATCATCATGCAACAAAGTGTTTCAATTGCATGCTCAAGATCCTGATTCATTGTTCAATCAGCAACCTCTATGTCGATGTATCTTGCGAGCTCCGTGAGATGAAGGCACATGTAGTGATAAAAGTGTCCACCAGTCGCGAATGATGGAACTGGCGTATACACTGCATGCACCAACCATGGTGGCATGATCCTGAAGGACAGCAGGATGAGATAAGCGACCAACAGTAAATGAGTCACCTACAAAATGTCACCTGCCTGAAGAATAATGACTTCACCATCACAGTGCTTCTCCACCCATTTTTATTGGATGGTAAATCAACAAGTCTTGTGACAAATTCCTGGAGATGAATTCGATCCTCAAGATATTTCTTGGGTCTGAAGACCACCCAGAACTTCACACTGACCTCCATACGCAACCTGGTGAGTGTCCCTTCAGCATCATGATGTGGGTATGTCAGATATGCGGCATGATGAAGAATAGCCCATCCCTTGACTGTAAAGTTTCCAGGATGAACGTGGGATGTGATTGGGACTGAATGTGTCGTTTGATTTCAGCCATAAGCTAGGCCATGATTGATATTCCTATATCATCAATCAACTCCTGCAATAACAGTGGTACATGTCAAACACACCTAAGTGGCTCTGGAAGCGAGATTTGTGAGAGGGGTAAGTCGAGGATGCATTGCATCTTCTTTGGATCAGTCATTGCATCGAAGAATGACTCAATAGTGCCGGTGGTCTTTGGGTTGACGTAGTTGAATGAATGTAACATGGCATCTATGTGATAGATCAATGATCTACTCAATGACATGAAGACCATCCAAGAGTACCATGAATGCACACAGGTTGATGTTTTGAAATAGCGAAGTACTTGTCCAATAAGTCTGCAGTCAATATATTCGAGTATTTGTGGTTCTCATCGCTTCTGATGACAATGGGTTTGTTGATGCTCAGGCAGTATCCTACAAAGTCTAAGACACCGTCCCGCCTTAATTCATTGTATGGAAGATGAGTGACATGTTGAGATTCCGAAGTTGACATAGGGAATTTGGCCATGAACTGTATGGTTGGGATGTCAACCTCTTGACAGATGTTTTCGCTGGACTTGTTGTACACTGTGGGGAGCACAGTGACATGCCCATCCTGCCAAGTGATCGTCGGACTATTTGCTGACACCAGGTTGCCCAACATGCCCGCTATAAGATCATGATCAGACTTTGTTGCCATATTGGAGATGTACTGGGATAGAATGATCACTGGCTTGGTCCTCAGGGAAGGGAGGGATCAGTGCACAAGACAAGGAAAGAGCGGTCGGTAGCAATTTGTGCGCCACCTTGTGACAATGCTAAGCAGAAAATTCCGGATCTATGCAGACAATTGCTCAGTTCTCAATTTGATCTGAATCCTTGCGTCGACTATCAGAAATCCATTGAATTGAATATAACTGGGAGACAACAAATGTGTGATAAAAGCATTCAGTGACTTATGGCTGTATATCTCACTTCGCATCAAGCTGGAACCATGACAACAACAACATGTAATCTTGTACAAAGTCAAGGTGATACAAATTCAGAAACAACTTGATGAAAACATGTAAGAAAATAATTTAATGTTGGGAGCCATGTTGCGCAACCATTCCTATCTAAATGTTGACATTGGTAGATGACAAGGTCAGAGGATTTACATCTGCGGCAGTACTGGTTGACCTCTCACTGATTTGTGTAGGCGTCGGAAGTACGGTATCAGGACCAATAGCATCAGCATCAGCCTGCAACTCATCTGGTGTATTGTCAAGAGGTTGTCCTGAGGTCAGGTTGTCCGATGTTGCATCCTGAGGTTCTAACGCAGCGGGCGATGGAGTGGTGCTGGAGGGAATGATTCAAAGAACCGAGGTACCAAAATGTCTAAACCCAATAGGACTTTCCTTGTGACACTTGGTTGGCCCTCGGCCACCCTCGATCTTTGAGATGTTAATATTAAACTTTATAAAGAAATCGTAGAAGCTCACCTTTGGTGGCGATGCAAGGGACAATGTTCATTTGCATTTGGATGACATCCCTACACTCCCTTGGGATTTGATGCCCATAGCCAAATCCTCATGCACGACGTCCATGTCTTCTGATATATATGTGCCATCACGATCATCTCCTGCAAGTGATAACCATGGAACATTCATGTCCAACATCATGCTTGGGTAGTTGTAAGCAGGAATAATGAAACATTGTAATGCTTACCTTGGAAGAACTGGTGGTGGGGAGGCAATGGGCCATGCTTCATGGTTACTATGACCAATATCTGTATTGTTCGCTAATGACCCAAGAGCATGGAAGAGGTGACTAAGGAAGTGAGGGCGTATGTCCATGTGGGCAATGGCAGCATACAGGTGCTCCATTCCTATTGTTTCAAAAAGTCATCATCATTCTTGAAGGGTATGGTCCTTAGGTTCAGTGGGATAACGACACCATTGACATCGGCGTCCATGGCTGTCCCTGACAGCTGGCAAAATCTAAGGAGCATCCAGGTCGCAAGCTTCAGAAATACTTGTGAATTCCCTTGCTCGAATGCAGTCCTGTGCCATGTGTCCCAGTTAGCTAGCATTGGTGGGAGCAGGTCATCATCAAGGCCACTGCAATCAAACTGGATGGTGTTAGCATGTGATTAGGGTGATTTCAGGACGTGACAACTCACCGGTCTCTGTGGTGCAAATGTCAGTAAAGGTAAGACACAGAAATTATATGCAATTGAATGACTTACTATCCCAGATCTGATGTCAGGTATCACATTGCCCCAATCAGTCCTCTATCTCGCTGGAGCAGTCACTGGTGAAGGCGGACCAACATTGAAATCATTAGTGTAGGCCTGGGATATGTATGTTAGCAGGCGCATACATACCTGGTGAGGATCAACACTGACCGTTAGCTGTTAAATTGATGAATGCAATGTCAGTCATATAAATCATAGGTGAGAGAATGACTCACAATCTCTGATGGGAAGGTCTCATCGCTACTTGATGCCTTCGATATCTCATCCCCTGAATCTGCCACTAATATCGCTGGCTTGGCCCTTTCCTTGCCCTTTCCCTTGGTCTTGCCTTTCCCCAATAGTGACTTCAGATTGGTCTTATGCACCTTGAGTGGCTTCCTTGCAACTTCCAGCCTTTCAAACACAGTTGCAATGCATTCACTGGTGTCCTCCTGAGCTGTGTTATCAACATGGTGACATTGTGCATGATGGTCTCACCTTATCCTCTGACTCCACAAATACTGCACTTGGACTATGCACAGCTGGTGGTGCGGTTGCCTTGCTACGTATATTCAAGCAGGATGGCTTTGACTTCTTTGTTGATTTTGATTTTGCCAACAAAGTACGACCTAAATCTAATGTTCCATATTAATCACTCAGATCGGTAAATGTGTGCACCTTACTTGGTTGGGTCACAGTGTCTGCGATCTGAGGTTGTTGCTTCATTTCCAATGATTCATCATCTGATTTGTCGATCACAATTGGTTCTGTGACATGTAGCAATCCATATGCATGAAGGCAGCATCTCTTTTGACCTCGTGCAATCAGCGTCATCTTTAATGTCAATTAAACTTTGGTTCAATGACATTGTGAATGAGTACTGTGAGGCACTCAAGTGTCCTGCTCCACATTTCAAGCTGTCACCATTGGTGTGTACTAAGTTCATCTATGACTGCACTACACTGACTAGCTTGCTACCAGGCACATTGTGTGCTGGTGGAACTTTCTAAACGAGTAATGATAGATGAGTGATCAGTTCAACAAGTGTTGAAAAGCCTTTGTGTGACTAGTTTTACTTGTCGACTTCGCAGCGCGCTAAATAATGTTTATATCCTACATTTCAGAGTTCTGACAATGGTAAGGGTGCTACTGTAGTTGTAGATATCTGCTGCACTCCTCTCAACCTCACAATGATGATCTGTATGCGCCTAGACTGAAGATTCTTGCATCAGTGTTGATGGAAGCAGTACAGAAGTGTTTGTTGTAAGATTCAGTTTGTATTTGATTAATTTGATCTTGAGACAAAATCACTCGAACAAAGAAACATCAATGAACGAAATTGCATTGCTCTATCTGTTCTATGGGATGCGCAACTTGAATGTCACGTCAAATGCATGCTAGACTACAACTAATTGTAATGATGCATCCACTTGGCTACAAGAGAGTATACACTAAGTAAAATGGCGACTGAGTTGGCATGCCATCTCATGGGAAGATACCAATCTCAAGTTGTTGCTGCGCTGTCAGTGGCTGCTGGTACCACATGCGTCCATAATTCTGAGTATTAGCTGGATGGATCCAAGTTGAACATGAGATGGACTTCTTCGTTGTCTTGCACTGAAGGCATGTATACTTGAGTTTGGTCTCGCACCAGTGCTTCCCAACAAAGTGCCTGCCAGATGGTGGAGCAGTGCCCATGAGAGTAGGGCAGAGTGACACAGACCATACACAAGGGAACAGCAGTGATGGATGAGGTCAGGAGTAGCTACTGGCATGCAAAGGTAGATATATCTAAGTGCCTCGAGGCCTAGGCAAGACCCCTGGCAGACCCCTGGCTAAACCCCTGGCCAGACCCTACTGATACAATGAGTGAAAGATCATATTGTATGATGGGGCATTGTATTGCTGGTCGAAGCAACAGAACATGTCAAGGCCCCATGGCCTCCCATCCTTGAGGTTCGAGTACATGAGCACCCAGCAATCAACAACACATTCTTACATCTTCTCTGGGCCAATTGTGATATCTGCAAATGCTAGCATCACCAGGGATTGGTTCAGTGCATGTCAATCCTCCCCAAACAATTGCTCCAGTGCAGGCCAGATCTTCATGTCATACACATAGACATTTTCAACAAACCAGGTCAATACTGTCACCACGATGGTGTCCATGGTGTGAACACCAGCAAATGTGAGAACAAAGTCGAAGATATCGCTGATAGGTATATTTACTAACTGTAATCTAACGCTAGAATGAATGTACACACAGTTTGACCAAGCTCCTCAACAATTCAATGCTTGTAGCCACCCTCCTGGTCAATCCACATGAGCAGATGTTCGCGAGTGCATGGGCCCACTCCAGAGTTCGCCTTGATAGTTGCAATAGCATGCGAGAGCACCTTTAGATTGTTGTGCCCAATATAGTTGTCCAAAAGCTTCGTTGACAAGAATAAGTCCTCACAGATGTGGGCGTATGATATTGAGTCACTTACCTTGTAGATTGGCACAGATAATAGATCCTTCTGATTCCCAGCCATGACGAGGTCACCCATATCAGTATCTGAATGGGTATTAATATAGAGTAAGAGGTTTCCCTTGTAGTTCACCTTCGCTAGCCAATTGAAGTGGGGCTTCATGGTGCTGGGGCAGTTGTTCCCAGCTTTGAGTGATCTTGTTGCAATGTGTAGCTAGTGATCGATCTGTGAGCTGATCATACCACTAGTTGATGAAACAATGATGTACCCTTGATTGATCGATATTGAATTGCTCCCTGAGCATTGCTTGGACATTGTTGGATGTGTACGGGCTGCCAAATCCACTCCAAGACAAGAAGATGGCCAAAAGAGGGAAGTAATTATGGTGGAGATAGTCCTGATGAACTAAGTACCCACAGATCTTATACTGTTTTGATGTGACATGTCATTTGGTGTACCAGACATGTTAGAAGGTGCATACTCACAGGAACTGGTTGACCAGAGCCACAATAACACTGAGGGCATTTGAAAGTTTTCTCAGTGACCATCACATTCCCAGTCGCTTCATCCAGAGTAGCATCAACACATCCATGGTCTCCAATGTCCTTACTGACACACACTGTGATCCCACATTTTGGCTTTTTGCATGTCCAGATGTATGATCCGACATCGTGACAATAAATGCAACACTATACACCATGTAAGGATTGTACTCAATTTATGCAAGCGAGCTCTACAACTCACCAGTGTCGCTGTCATCATAGTAGCCATGCTCTGACACAGTGTCACAACCTTCTCCAAACCTGCATCATCAATGTCAATGTCGTCATTGCCCTCAATTGGTGTTAGTTTGATGTATGGTGCATGCACGGAATGCGACTTCGGGGGTACTCGACCCGCTGTTGTGCAGGTCCCACTTGTGACGCAAAAATCCGGGGATCAGGCGCAGATGGAGTTGCCCATGGCACCCGCAATTGCGTTGCAGCTTGAGTCGTTATCGCAGGCTGCATTGCAATTTGGCTCGCAGTTTGATCCTCCGAATCCACGGGAGGCGGTGTGTAGTGGCTTGACAGCAAGATTATAGTGAATGCAGGAAGGTTGTGGTAGGCGCAAGGGTTGGTGTGACAGTGACCTGCAATATGAACATTCGCCTTTTTGAAGTCACATGACCAAATTTAAAAATACAAGTTGAAACAACTCATGTGCCACTCAGCACATATCTGACTTGATCTACTATCATGCCTTTACCGATTGAACCGATCACTCTAAAAATCATTTATCGCGATCTTGCACATGCCAAGATCATTCTTGCCGAAGACGTGTCGCTGACAGTGCCGGATAATGTCACATTGGTGATGTTTTACAATGGTCAGAAGAGGGTAAGTCCTATTTGAATAACAAACTCTTCGTTGCACACTTCTATTCTTTTGTTAGACTAAGGTTCCAGAAAAGTGTATCAATTTTCTATTGGTCCTTCTGTATCAGTTAGAGCTTTTTTGACGCACCGCTGATGCGTTGCTCATGCATCCTGGATCATCAGTCGACAATGAACATGTTAAGTTTTACTTGTCCTTGGTTGCATACTGCTGGTCAGTCACCATCAGATTCATTACTGAGGTTGAGGAAGCTGGTACAAAGGCCTCGCAATCGAAATGGCGATCCACGTGTCTCAATTATCATATTGCACTATCATTGGAAAAATGTGCATTTACCCTGGAACACCAGCAAATCGCGCAACAGAAGATGAATAGAACTTGGGCCCAGTTCAGAGTGAAGAGAGCTTACAAACCGATTCAATCTTGTGAGTGATCAATGTCTGTACGGTTTGCATAATAATGCTAATATTTTACATATTCTAAAGTAAAATATGAATCTCTACACCAGGCCTTATGTTCTGATGGCAATGATAGGTGCAGTGGTCACTTTGAGCACAAGCGTGGCATAGATGAGTTGATTGAGGCAACAATTAACACGCTAATCCCCCCACAAACAATGATGCGTCAACCGCCGCCACAGATATAGCATTGAGCAAAGCAACAACTAGCAACGTTACTGGCGACCTTGGATACATCCTTCTTGAGCTGGCTGAGAAGGCAAACAAGGGCAGATCTAATAACACCCAGGACAATCATGGTAGGGGCTGCAAGAGAGCGAGACAAAACCCATAAGCATGTCTATATGTGCCTCCTCTGCTGTTTCACAGCAGAATTGGCTAGTGCCACCATTTCTAAGTCAATAAAATGATTTTTTGAGAAGCCTGTTTTTGCATCCCAGTCATATTTAAGTGATTTGACCTGAGATAGTTAGGGGGTACACTGGACGTTAAGCAAAATGCTGCTGTGAATGCTAACAGAATGTGTTTTTCTAACGTGGACAGTATATGAGACTTGTTTATGGATTGCTGTTGGAATTCTTCAAATACGTGCTCAATCATAGGGTCTAGCTAGAATTAATCTATTGGCTGTCGGAAAATAGACTCTTGATCATTAAGGTTGTTAGTCAGAGTGTTATGAGTAAAGTCATCATACAATCTCTTGCCTGAAGACGGTAATAAAAACTGAATAGTGCTGGTAAAATTGGCAATAGCATCCCTGGCCAGTGATCCAAATTTAGAGAATGGGATCTGATGGAATACACCTTGGGCATCAGGGACATTAATTGCCTGGCCATCAGAATCAGATGTAAATCCAGCATCACAATGCTCACTTTAAACCTCAGAACGGACTTCATTCTTGTATAGGATGTGGTATATCCAAAGTTAGCAGTGGTCTGGACAAAACATTTATTCTCTAGGAAAATTCTCAATTCACAAGAAGTATTTAGTACTGAAGCCTGAGAAGTAGATGATTACACTTGAAGATTAAATTAAAAGCTGTACTACCATTAAATAGCTGCATAGTGGTTGCCTTTTCTTAAAGAGAACAGAGATGTATATCCACCATTCAGGATTGATCAGCTATTGAATCTCATTATAGGGATGTATCACATTGAGGATTTACTACAGGTTAGTGACCTCCTTGACTCTCCAGAGGGAAACATCCTTGTCAGTTCTATATGTATGTATGACGTGAAAAGGCAGTGACAATATTTGTGCCAATGCCAAGGCAATAAGCATCACCACTGTACAATGGTGACAAAGTGACAGATGGATCTCTCTATACTTCATGGCATTTAGCAAAGGAGTCTCATCCGCGCGAGTAAGATCCTTGATGTGTGTCAAGGGACAAAATGCACACTACAGCTCACAAGAAACCACTGGCTCTGATTGCTATCATCGAGCCTGCAAGATCAAACCTGAGCTCACTGAACTTGGGCCTAGGATCTATTCATTCTGTGTGTTGTGACACCTGAGACATAGCATTCAAACGAGTATCAAGCAGTTGACAAAATTTTGAGTAGGACATATGATAAACCATTTGCAAAAGAGGTCATTTTCTGTACCCTAAGTAGTGAACTAGGAATTTCCAATAGTGTTTTATTCTTACACAGCCTGATTAGGCTACACTGTTTATCTCTATTTGCAAATTGACTACATTGTTGACATCTGATCTAGTAGCTACTGTTTAGGTAATCTTACAGCATCACACCCTTTAATTGATTCTGTCTATCTGCAAACCATCATACATATAACTCGGGTATTACATACAGGTGCTTATAGACTATTGCTGGTGAAAGGTGGTAAAGTAAAGGCAAGTAATGCAAAATTGTACTTCTGCCTCCAAGTTACTGACATGTCTATAAGGAAATTGATAAATAGTTCAATTTACAAGAGGCTAGGGGAGGAGGAGTCTGAATCAGATTAAGGATCTGATGACTGTGAGTAAAGTGATACCTTCTTAGCCACGGCAAGGGGTAAAAAGTGCCAATCATGGCACATGTTAGTAATATAGGTATGTTGTTGTAATATGTTGGAGAGACTGTCTAAAGTAATAAATGTGAGCAAGTACAAGCAAGGAGGAACTTATATTCACCAACACACCAGCAGCGATCTGACTTCAAGTTGTGTCAGGTGGTGCATATGGCCGATGAGAATATCATATATCTGGGCTGGTTGTAGTCACCTATAGCCCCTGGAGAAGCCATAACCTAAAGCTAAGAATTTTATAGACTCATTTTATAAATGTGCACTAGCTCATAATGTTAAAGACCTACTTTGTAAGTATGATTTTTTCATTTTTTATTATTAATTGCAATACTTGAAAGCAATAAAAGAAATACTGTGGAAGCATTTATTGGAAAGCTGATAGATTTGTTGTCATCTATATCAACTAACGGACAACAATCAAAGTCTCATATGTGAGATTTTTCTGGTACTGCTTGCTTTAAGAACTTTGTATTATGAGGTGAAGTTTTTAGGTAATGAGCAACTAGAAAATAATAAGGACTTGATTAGATATGTGGTGGATGCTTACTCACATTACATAAATTCTGAGTTTAAGATCTTAATTTCAAACATTTCAGGTATATTTATATCTTCAATTCTGAATATTTGAGTTCAAGTAATATTAATACTGATGAATTTTATAGGTATTATAGCTTTAAAACATAGTGTTATATTGCAGAACATGTTCCTGCTAAAATAATCATAATCTAGTATACAATAGATTCCATAAGTATGAGTAATCCAGTCCTACCTATCCCCACTGGTATGTAGTTTCATTGTTTCACATTGCTGGATGATTTGCATATAATATCACATATATATCTCCAGACTCAAGATTATATTTCTTTTTTCTATTTGTTAGTCAGACCATCTCAATCTGACCCTTGTCCTATTGTTCACCTTAGTATTATCTTATTCACTTTACATATATTAACCTATTTTTATGTGCCTTTTCTCTTTCCTTAACTAGCACAACTTTCCTACATTTTGACTAAACAAAGCTTTCTAAACTTATTGATAATCTAACTGAGCCTATTTCTGAACTACAGGTATAGCAGGTGGTCAAATGCTCTATTGAAGACTGTCTAGAATATTATAGCAGTCAAAGGTTGCTGTTGAACCACTACAGCAATTATCAAGCTGGAGTAAAAAGGCCTGTCAATGAAGCACTATATCATATGCTCATATTTTCATATTGTTGACAGGAAGAGTGACCTAAGTTATCAAGCCTTTTTCTTGTATCTACATGAGATATGCAACTTGTCCTTTTCTGGTCTATTTGGCATATTAGTTATTGATTCAATGTTATACGCTGTCTATCATTAAAACACTATAACTCTATCTTTAGTTAATTTTCTTCTGGAGATAGCTTGTCCTCAATATTTACTAAAATTTAATTACTTCAGCTGCTTACTCCTTCACCACCTTGTTAAAATATAGTTATTAGCTATGGTCAATATCATATTGCCTAAAACCACCAATTATTAAGAGAAGGGTATATTATTTCTTAGCAAACTTTTTATATAATTGTCAGTTGATGTTCAGCATTACCAATGGTTTCTAGCAATAATATTTATTAATATTTTTCATTCTAACTATGACTTAACATAATAAATCATTATAGTAATTGTATAGGTTTTAACCTACTTATAAAAGACTATGATGTGTTTTGCTCTTGCTGTAGTGCTTTTTGAATATAGAATATGAGAGAAACTATACAATAAGTTTTTAAACTACTGTGTAGCCTAGAAAGTGGCCTATATCAATAATATTCCACTGCTCTATCTTAAATATTGTTTTTTATTAGATAGAATTCTACAAATATTATTTAGAGCATACAATACAATAAATAAGCTAGCTGTTTGATGTTCTCAAAATATACACTTGTAAATAAACTAAGACTCATAGGTGTTAAAGATTAAATCTACTAACTAATAAAACACTCTTGGTCAGGCTATAAGTGGAGCAGACAAATTATATCTTAGTTGTTTCTGATGTAAATGTTTTATCAAGATATACATATTCAATGTCATGGAGTTTGAATGACTTACTATATATATATATATTTAAAACTCACTAATATTGTTTTATGATTTTACATAGTTTGGCCACTTGTATTGGCAAGTACAAGCTAAGTGATTATAATTTTAGTCAATATGTGTTGTGCAGAAGATGCATACATCCAAAATAAGTCTTTTGTTAATGACTCCCTCCATAGAGACATTAATGTCTATCACAACCTAGAGCGATCATAATAGTTTCATCCATGCTCCTGGCAATACTGTGGTTGACTAGACTATAAGTGTCCTGCTCAGCCCTACCACTACATACGCTCAAACCATAAAAGAAGAGTCCATTTTTGTGCATCTAGCCATAGCTGAAGCTAACAAATTTGTCTCGAGCCAAAATGAAATAAATCACTGCATAGTGCTTCTATAGTTCACTCTTACCCTCATGGGTTGATCCAAATCTTCAACCATCTTGACAATAAAGTTCTCCTCAATCTTCTTCCAGAATAAACATTCAAAGTTCATGGCCTAGGATTTCGACCACTTTGTCAAAGATGCGGTGAAAGAGAGATGAAGTCACGATGTTACTAGAGACTTCTTGAGATAACTTAGAATAGTATGTATATACTTTCTTGTTTGATGGGCGTAGCTGATCATGTGACTTGTGCGGTTGATATTATGGAAGAGGATGTGATGTGCGTGAGTTTGCTAGGCTTGTTTAGTGTATCAATAGTTAGTTCCTTGGCCCTTTTCTTTTGTTCTGACTTTGGCGTACAATGATATGGTCCTAGAAGGATAGCTCAAGGGTTATCTATGGATGCAAATTTGTTGAACAATTTGTGCTTTAAATCCTTCATTAAAGATATGACCGGCAAAGGTTAGCGCTCATTTATACTAACAAGGAATAAGTACTCCATTGACACAGAAAAGCACAATATTGTGGATCAAACAATGAGATGTCATTGTGCCCCTAGTTATTGCTGCATTTTCCCTTACATGCAAAGTTCCTTCTTGTAGTTTCCAGATTCACTCCATATTATTTGACCGTTGCCTGATTACCAATAAAGCCCATGACCTCTTCATTGTCAATGGCTTGCTGGCTCTCAGAAACCCAGTTGCAAAGGAACAAGATACAGATATTCAAAGTGTCTCTAGATTTTTTCACAAGCTCTTCCTCAATCATTCCTCTTTTATCTTGGAGTTATTTGGCTTATTGGGCAAACACTTCTCAAGGACCTTGGATGCTGCACTGGATACCAAAGTACCCACATTTTACTTGTGTAATTCCACAGTGCTGGCCATACACCCACAATTCTGGAATGGAAGTGATATCAATATGGCCCTTCAGCAAGCCACCATATCACTCTCAATTCAGCTAACTTGTGTGATGCTATGACACATCATTACAGTACTATTTTGCTAGCACTTTCCCAATCTTTAGGATCATAATAGTCTGTTTGAATCATTCATGGCAGACAGTCAAGTTGTACAAACTGGACCTTATGCATTGTTCTCTTAGCCTACTCATCAGTTCACATAGTGTTTAAGTCAATCATTCTTGTTTCCAGCACATGTGGACACTCTAAAAATGTCCTTAGGATCAGCAAAGTTGAAAAGTCAAAAGAGTAATTATCATTTAGAGGCAAGAATTTCACTTGATCTAAGGTTGAGAATTTATAGATGGATACTTGGGCCACAAATTGGTATCAATGAACCCATAGAAACTCCATTCATTACAGAGTGTAATTGATCATGCCACTTCCAACATGAATTACATAATCTCATTGCTTTACATTGGCAGGTAGAATGTGTTTTTAAAAATGCTTAGGATTGGTTGACTGACCATGTTTGACATGCTCTTTTAGATGTGGTAATTTGCTTCATTCCTTGGTTTAAATTACATACAAGAGCCCTAAGTTTTTGTTACTCCAAATTTTACTTGGATCATCATTGGTGTAAAATAAAAGCACTTTAATAGGCTGTAAAAGCGCATCAGAGAGCTGACAAACATCCTTATATTGCATTATAAGGAGCTAATGAAGGACAGTTGAATCAAGAAGCTCAGGTTAGATAATCTCATAAATTATCTCACTAACTCCACTCAGGGCTACTCATTCACATTCAAGGAACCATTTTATAATGAGTGTTATTCACTCCTTATCTTCTTGGTGATAAAGTGGAACCTTGCTGTTATTGTTATATTGCCTGGAAAATTCCAGATATCAAGGGGTTCCTAAGATGCACTGTGTGCATCTGGGAGCCCTTATATCAACTGCTTTATAAAACTATACATATATCAACTTACAGTACTCAATTTTTTGATCACTATATTTGCATACTAAGAGAAATCATAATCACTTGATATAAGATAATGAGATGTTTATAATAACTGAATATAGCAAAACCAGCAGCATTACAGATCGTTACACTTGTACTAACTCAACTCAATTCAACTCATTGGATTCATTAATTATTTTGCCCACAACACATAAAAGACTAAACCGGCAGCCTCACACCTTCTACGTCCTTCAAACACATGTACCCCTTAAGGTTTTGATGTATTGGCTGGAACTGCAATGCAGCACTATAATGACATCCGCGTGCTTTGAGCCTCACCATCTAATAATGCTCCTCTGCTAGGATCTGCAGATGAAGAATCTGCTGGTACAATCATTTTTTTTGTGGAGGAGGAATACATAAAGGGCTGGTCAAGACTTATGCCTTTAAGCTGTTGGCAGGAGATGACATGGTAGTCGATCTAATATCATGATATTGATGCCATTTATGGGTGTGTAGGTTGAACAAGTCATCAAACCCACTGTCCCAATGATTTTGGAACAGTGTGTAGTAGATGAAGGTTTTTCGACATTTACTACAGCATATAAGTTTAATATTTTGGGCACGAGCACTAAAACACCCCACAAATCATGGTAGTCAATATTATGGGATGCTTGATCTGCTGCGTTGGTGCAATGTCGGTAACATGATAGCAAAACAAAACCCTTAATATTCATCTAGACAAAATCACCTCAGACATTACTTCTTGATATCAATATAGACCTTTAAGGTAGAGTTTCTATGTTGTGGGAAACTTACCTCTGAGGTGTCTAGGCTAGAGGAACGAAAGAGCCTAGTCTAGGTAGATAGACTCACCTTCTCATTCCATTTGATATCCTCAGAAGTCTGTGCCTTCAGACATGCTTTAGCCATTCTTGACATGTTTGCAGACAAAGTCATTGTAGTCATAGATCTGATGCTGGGACAAGTATTAGATGATGATTCATCAGAGGCAGCTGCCTTGTTCTTTCCCTTGTCTAATCTTTGATTCTGTAGACCATCTGCTAAGATTTGTTCTGGTGTTATCTTTTCTTTGTTAAGTCCTTGACTTTGATTTGAAGCATTAGGCTGGATTTGAGAGATAGATTAGGATTGCATCAGTTGTCATTCATATTTGACAAAATAATATACATACAGATATTTTATGCTTCATTTGAGAAGTTCTATTGGATCTTAAATTGTTTTTTGATTTGCCTTTGGACCTGAGAGTGTTGGGCACTAAAGTGACAGAATCATAAAAGAATTTATCTTGAAGGCTTTTGATAAAGATTAAAGTGCCTTTTGAGGTCTTGCTAATAGTTGCAGGTGGTTGAGCTGGTTCTTCCTGGTGGGTTAGAGAAAAAAATGATAATATAGATAAAGATTATTCATGCTCCATTGGGGGCAAAAGAGGTGAAGAGGATGCTAGCACGTGCAAATCATCCTTAGAAAGAGATGAAGAGCCAGATGTAGGATGAGGACAGTCAGATTCTTCCAAAAGATCTAATCTGGCTATTAGTGAAGACATTATATCATCCAATAGTCCATCTGAGGATAGATTTGGATAGTTTAAAGAGTCAACAGTATTAGTCACCTGATCTAAGTCACAATGAAGTTGTGGCAGAAGGAAGTCCCAGGATGAGTTCTTTTTGTGCCAGGTCAGGAGTGTTTGAAAGACATGCTTGTCTTCAGACCTCAGTGCTTTTCTATTGGCACAGATAACTTTAACCCTATTTGTATATAAATGAAATCTGTCTAGATCAGATTCCTTTGGAGCCCTGAGAAATTTCTATGCAATGCATCAGTCTGTGGTACTTTAATGTTCCCATAAAGTTAAGGGATCACTCACCAACTCCTACACTCCACTTACATTTTGGCAGGATTAAATAAAATCATTCTGTAGCACCAAGATGAGAGGTTTTACAGAAGGCAGTTGCTTCTACAGAAGCTGCAGGATGACCTCTGAAATAGTTGAAAATGTTGTGGCTAGTGCAGAAAAGGCACCAAGCCCATCAGGATCCTTTGTGAGCATGACATAAACCAGCTAAAACATAATAAAAACCATATTATGCATTCTGAAGATATGATGTATCATTGAAGATCAAGGATGTAGCAAACTATATGGATCAAGATGAACAAGCCCTTGTAACAGCATATGACTTTCAGACCAATCTTATCTTATCTTATCTGGTGACTAAGTCATATGTTATTTGATGCATTTGACTTTCCACTTTTATGATTAAGCCAACTTTATGATAAGCAATAGAGGTCATGGAAGATGATAGACCAAGTTTTGAGAGAGGAACTTTCAGATCATCAAACATAAATTTTGTGAAACAATAAGCTAAGTTTATTTGATATGGAGCATCTTGACCAATTATTGTAGATCTCATGTAACTTAAATCAAATCTTATTAATATCAGTTTTCAAGATGATGAAAGACCATACATTTAGTTTTCAAGCTTTAGGTATTTTTTGTAAGATGACAGATCAAGTTTATATGGTAGTAAAAGAAGCATTCTGATCAAGTATTCCAGATCTCACTATTCATCAAAACCAATTTGTTTCCACCATTTTCAAGATCATAGAAAATGCTGGATCAAGTTCTTGATCATAAGCAATCTATGACATGATAGACCAAGACCATCCAGTGGTGGAAGAGTCATTCTGACCAGATATCAAAAATCATGACAAAATGTTGAACACTCAGGAATTTTTGTGACATTCACAACTCAAGTCCATCTGAAGGTGGAAGCATTCTGATCAAGTATTCTAGATCTTGTGAAACTTGAACAAAAGTTTGTCCCCATCATCATAAAAATCATTTTAAAAAATAGACCATGTTTTAAACCTTCCAGAATTTTGTAGAATGTAATTGATAAAGTCTATCTCACAGTAGAAGGCAGTGTCCTAACAAAGCATGCAAGAACTTACAAAACTCTACTCAAAGCCTGTTCCCACCATTGTCAAAGTCATTGAAAATGATAGACCAAAGTTTGGGCTATTAGAAATTTTTTATAAGGTGATCGATAAATTACATCTCACTATAGGAGGAGGTTTTCAACCAAGTATTCCAGACCTTATCAAGCCTTTCAATCAAAGCTTGTTCCTACTATTTGAAAGCTTATTAAAGATGCTAGACCAAGTATCGGGACTTCAGGATTTTTTTGTGAGATGATAGATTAAGTCCATCTGATGGTAAAGGAAACATTCTGACCCAGTATTTTAGGCCTCATGAGACTTGGATAAAAGCTTGTTCCCACCTTTTAAAGGATCATAAAAGATGATAGACCAATTATTAGGACTCTGGTAATTATTTATGAGGTGATTAAGTCAGTCTTACAGTACAGGGGTGTCATAACCAAGTAACCCAGACCTTACCAAATTTTAAACAAAGCTTGTTTCTATCATTTTAAAGGTCATAGAAGATGATGGCCCAAGTATTGGAACTTGAGTAATTTTTGTGAGGTGATAGACTAAGTCTAACTTACAGTAGGGGGAAGTCTGAGACAAGTAGTCAAGGCCTCATGAAACTTGAATCTAAGCTGATTCCCACTATTTTAATGGTCATAGAAGATGATGGGCCTCAAGTAACCCAGACCTTACCAAGCTTTACCTAAAGCTTATTCCCACTATTTAAAAGGTCATAGAAGATGATAAGCCAAGTTTTGGACCTTCAAGATTTTTTTGTATGGTGATAGATATTATCTCTTATAGTAGGGAAGTATTGTAAACAAGTAACTCAGACTGTACCAAACTTCAACCAAAGCTTGTTCCCACTATTTTAAAGGCCACCAAAGATGATAGGTCAAGTTTTGAACTGTCAGAAATTTTTTATGATGTTGTAGCCTCTCTGCTTCCTCTCCTCCTACCAGACAATATGTAGAAACCATATACAATGTTCTGAAAATCATGGATTTACATTACTATAATATATATAGAGCTATATCTGTCAAATTCAAGCTTATTCCATGGTATTGTACTGTCTTAGTATGGTCATCTAGTGATAATGGCTAGTAAACAGTAAAATAACCATAACTTTTGTTTCTGACCACCAAATTCCTTAAATGTTGGTGCAATGGAATCCCAGTGATGCAATGCATCAAATAGAACAAAAAAACCACAAGAAAATGTGTCATGAAATATATAATATATGGCCATATGCTCTATAGTCAGACATTCTGAAAAAGTCAATGATGGAGTTAGTGAGCAAGGAGAAAAAATAAAGGGAGGGATCAAGCGAGGGCTGGAGAGACATATAGAGGGAACATGACTAAAGGTTGTAAGTGTATATGATATTATTTCAGAATACTATGTTGGCAGATACTCTTAGTGTATTATTGTACTACATGAAGTTTCAACCTCTAATGGACTGCAAACAATGCCAATAATGCACACCAAATTCATTCAATTCAGTTGAAATAATGTGAAAGTGTGATAATTTACCAAGCCAGAGTATAATCAAACTTTCACCAAGGTGTGTGCATGGGTGGACAGCAAGCATCAAGGCCCCAGAATATGTGTAATAGTCAGACACCCCAATACAGGGCACCCCAATAAAGAGAGATTAACAGATTGCAAATTTAGACGGGCAAAAAGACACTGAGTGTTAGCTCTCACCTGTGCACGAACGCTAGGGTTGTTCAACAACATCTCTATACGCTATCACAAATTATATGATTTTGTTAGTGTCAGATAGAAATGAGTGACCTAACCCAACGTACTAGATGCAGTTAGACAGATAGACTGAGGTGATTGTGAAAATAAATTTAGCAGTCCACCATAACTCCAGCGTAAGCCAGAAATGTCTCTCCAGAAGGAGAGATGCGTAGAAGATGGTGGGACTCAGGATAGGCATAGCAGGCCCAGCAGCAACTCCACCCAGGCAAGAAAGCCTGATACTCTATTTAGTAAAGGGCGAAGAGAGCACCACCCCATCAATCACACATCCAGCGGAAGCTAGAAATGCCTCTCCATAAGAAGAGACATGTGGAGAATAGTTGGGACTGGAAAAAAATAACCCCCAGGCCCAAAAATCAAGGCGGCAGTCCCAACAGGGTCATGCACAGCCCAAAGATAACCCCCAGACCCAAAAACAAAGGCAGCAGTCCCAACAGGATCATGTACAGCTAGGTAAGTTCCCTCACCCCCCAAAATAGGCGACAGTCCACAGAAAAGGACATGCACTGCCAAGGAAAGCCGCAGCAGTCAATAAACATGACATGCACAGCGGGATGGAGGGAGGAAGGGGGGTGGAGGAAGGGAGGGGGGTGGAAGAAGGAAGGAAAGGCATAAGCCATACATAGGTGCCTTACTGTAAAGTGAGGCGGGTGACCTGGAAAAGAAAAAAAAAGTCAGTGTAACATGGAAAGAGGCAACTTACCTTGGGTGCAGATGAACTACTGTAAGAAAGAAAAGAAACAACAAAAGGATGGAAGACTGACCAAAAACGGACCTGCCCCACTGCCTCCCTCATTGCAGGGAGGTGCATTAGATGAGGGGAGAAGGACGGTTGTGGTGGATGGTGTGGATGGTGTGGATGGTGTGGATGGTGTGGATGGTGTGGATGAATGGATGATCAGGACAAATGTAGTGGATGTGGAAGGAAAGAGAAGAATGTTCAACAATTGAAAGTCAACCACGACCAAATAAACACAAATATAACACTAACAAATAAATATGTTGCGTCAAGTCACCTGATTGTCCAAATTTGGTAACAAACAATGAACTTCATCGCATGCCCATCCACAATGTTCAAAAATTGCAAAATGATGTACATGTCTACATATTTTAGTGGACCATACTGTAGATAAAACAATGTATGTATTTCCTAATATTACTGTAGAAAACCAATGATAATATAAACATAAATAAGTAATAGGACAATGGAACCGTGTGTCAGTCCACACCTTTTTGAACTCTGGTAACACCATAATTCCTCATAGAAGTCGGTCCACAATATTGCCAGCGTGGGGTTGAATAACACATGTTGATCCTTGTTTATCGAACCTCATGCCTCAAGAAAATATCCAGGGTCCACAACTCCGCCCACAACTCTCGTCCACAAACCCTCACCATCCTCACCACAATGCCATTCATCAAAAAGACTGCCAGAAAGTCCAATGGAGGGACTGCCCCTTGCATGACACTGCCTTTGCCAACTGCATAGGCATCCATCGCCCCATCCCAGGACATGGAGATATGCGATGGAACCTTCCACAATAACGTAAGTTTGGTGTTTTATCTCGACCTTTTGCTAATTAATACACAATAGCACTGTTTTGTATGCCAGAATGGCTCAGTGGAGGCGGGCTCACTCATTTGTTGCAATAGCTGTCCGCGTGTCATGTGCATGAAATGCATTAACATCCCTGCTCATTCTCAGCAGGCAGTCCTGGTGCAAGACATTACCTTCAGGTGTATTGTCTGCCACAGGGAACTCAGCCATGAGAATCCCGCAGGCACCCCATATCTTGTACATACTCAATTTATGCAATCAGTCACTAACTCCTCCCGGTTGAAGCATCCCTCGAGCTCTCAATGCAAGCTCAAACCTCACCTGAGCCCGTTCTTTTTGTCCATCTCTCCCTTGTGGACATCAACACCACTGGTGGGCCATTCAAACTAAGCCATCAATTTTTGCAGCCTTACTTTCCCCGTGGCGGTTTAGGTTATGTCAAGATAGAGTTCAACATTGCAATGCCGCAGAAGGCCAGTAAGTATCGCTGTGAGGTGGAGAAAGTTGTGAGAGAGTTATTCAAGGAGCGGTGTTGGTCTCGTCTAGTGATGGCTATCACTAACCATACTGATAATGATTGTGGCGATCCCTTTACTGGATACTTTGATGATCAGTATGTCGCTGCGGAAGTGAACACAGTAAGTTTGTCCTGTTTGCTCCATCCATAACTCACTTAGATCTTCCAACAGTTTCTCGATGTTCTCTTGGCGCCATGGACAACTATGATCCAGTGCGCCAAGGAGTCTTACATCTGGTGTTTCTCCTGCGGCGCGCTTGTAAACAATGTTGTTTCATTCACCACCCTTCAGAAATCAGTTTTGAAAAGTGTCTCCCCATCCTGTTAAGTTAAATTCAAACTGAAGTTTACATTTAACAAGGCACTGCATCACAGCTAACATTGCATTTACTACAGTGCAATTCCAACCGAACTTCACCGTGCACCTCATCCTTGCATTCACCGAGCAAGTGCTAATCGAAAATTACCACATCGCCCATGCTTTTCCCCACATGCTCAGTCAGTCAAATAAACTGGGCCGACACACCGACGTGATCCTAATGATGACAGATGCTCTTGCTGGCAACCTCAGCGCAACAAGATATTTTCAGACTCACATTGATTACCGCCCTTGGGCCTACCACATGCCAATCCAATATCCAGACTGCGGTATTGTGGATGCTTGGCGTGCTACGACTAAACACAGGGTGTATAGCTTTGAGTGCAAGAATCAATGCTGCAGGAAGTTGTTAACATTTGAGCAGCTGGCTGGATCTCAGTTACTGATGCCAGGTAAGACTGGGAGTAGCAGCTGGATGGCCATTCTATGCACTTCTGAGTCTTAATTTTGATTAGTCTATGGTCACTTATCTTAATTTCTGCTCGCTCTTGCAAAACACAAGTGTTTCCTTAAATATATAGATACATGTGTCGGGCGTAATGTTTGGAATGAATATAAGCATGTTGCCCTTGATATAGATCTGAGATAAATGTAAGATTGCCCTTGTGCTATTTGATTAACTGGGCAGACCATTCACCACAACAACATGTCCTGCTTCTTTGTTGGAGCGGGAACTGGTCTGTCATTGGTACCCAGCCCATCGTTTCCGCCCGAGAAACACAGAAGGGGGGGTATTACATCGGATTACTGTATGTGGCAACACAACATGTGTTCCTGTTTTCGGATCAAGAAGCAGTTTAAAAGCTATATAATACGCCCTTCAAAACTAGCAGAACAAGCATTTCCCCCCTATTTCAAAAAATACATTCATCCCTTCAATTCTATCAACAACACATCTGATGCCCCCCAAACGCTCCGTGAACCCCACCATGAGACTTCCCACCAAGCAAGTCAGGGTCAGTGCTGTCCTAAGTGGTATTTCACGTGCTGTGCCAGGCATGGTGAGCATCAGTAGCATGGTGCCTAGCATGGATCTGCTAGGGGCATCCAGATTCATGCAGGCAGACCCCATCGAGGACTCTGAGAGCAACTCCTTCCAACCACCTCCTGCATCAGGAAAAACTATTCTGCTATATAGCTCTATATAGCTCTATATAGTCAAAATAGTACCTAAAGTCACTAAAGCATCTATAGACAAGTGCCTACTATAGAGCTCTATATAACTCTCTAAAGTTGGGTGAAACATTCCAACAACTATTATAGCTCTAACAGCTTTTTCTTGTAGCCATTGTAACTCTCAAAACCTAAAAAAAAGTGAAAATTTCAAATTATATTTCAAGTAATTACTACAACATATATAAACTACTAACTACAAGAGGCACAAATGTGAAGCTAGAGGGTCAGCGAAGGAAGAAAAAGAAAGAAAGCAAAAGAAAGACTTACCACATAGTCAAAAATGCGAAAATTATTGAGGAGCAGGAGAAAAGATAGCTAGAAGGAGAGGGTCAGAGAGAGGGAAGGAGAAAAGAGAAGGAAGACTTACCAAATGGTCAAAAATGCGGCGCTAGAAGAAGGAAAAGACCAGAGAGGGAAGAAGAAGAGAGAGAAAACTCACTAAATAGTAAAAAAATGCGAAAAATATTAAGAGAGAGGAAAGAGCTATAAGAAGAAGGTCAGAGGGGGAAGGAAAAGAAGAAAGAAAGTAAAGAAAGACTTACCAAACAGTCAAAAATGCGAAAATTATTGAGGGGAAGGAGGATGAGAAGGAGGGAAAGGAAGAAAAAGATGGAAAAAGACTGTGGTTGACCACATTTTTGCTTATATAAGCAATGCCAAACAAGTTAATAGGATTAGGATTACACTAGAATTATAAGCTTATATCAATAAGCTATACCTTAACACTTTTGAAACCTTTAATTTCACGTTTTGCTTATAACTTACTAGGATCTTAACCTATTGATATCATCACACTCGAAAAATTCCCATGGTCAAGTTACTTTCTTGAACCCTCCACTGTCAAGTATTTTGCTTATAACTGAATAGGATGTTAACCTATTGATACCATTAGACTATGAATAGACTCCCCTTGACAAGAGCTACAACTTTGGTTTTCTTCAAAAAAATTCCCACAGTCAAGTTACTTTCTTGAACCCTCCATTTTCGAGTATTTGGCTTATAACTCATTACAATCTTAACCTATTGATATCATTAGACTATGGATAGACTCCCCTTGACCAGGGCTACAACTTTGGTTTTCATCAATATACTCTCAAAAAATGAGTTCAATAATAGCTGTTATAGCTGTTAAAGTTGTTAAAGCCAGGAGTAAAATGAGGGGTTGCTATAGAGCTCTATAGCCAGAAAAGCTGTTATAGTTGGGCCTTTTGGACCCCTATCTAAATAGCTCTATAGTGCAAAACAGTTTTTTCTGATGTGTTCTTCACAATGTCCTGTCCATTGCAGGTCCTGCTGCTACAAGCACCTCCACCGTCAACCCATCACTCAATACTATTAACTTGGGCACCTTCTGCCACTTCTGCTTGGACGCATGCCATCCTCCGCACCAACACAAGTGCCTGGAGTGCGGCACCATTGTCTGTGAACAATTCATTGCTTGCAGCAGCGGCTGGATTTTTAACAACACCATGGGAGCGACCGGGAGGACGTTTCTCTGCCCCATGTGCTCCAGGACTGTAACAGGGGTGAAGGACAGAGAGTTACCCAACCTGTTCATAGGATTTGGGAAGAGGTTGAAGGTGAAGATAGCCATTGTTAATCTCAGTCTTGAGTCCATGAAGGACAAATACCTAGCTAACACTATTACCCTCGAGGCCAAGAATCATTATCGGTCCTTCCCCAAAAATGTGAGCGCAATTGTCTTTGCTATTCCATGTAATACTGACCTGGCCGATCATTTCCAGCTGTATGTTGCTGCCTTACAAATGTGCGGCACGGCTCACATCATTGAATCAAAGAAATTTGCACCTGCAGTAAAATTTCTCCATCACAACATTCTTGCTGGGTTCCCAACCAATGTTTTCGTTGTCGTTGACACGCTGTCTTGTTACTTAAGGGTCTTATATAGAACATGTATATAGTGACAGCACAACTATACAGGATAAGACTTCTTGGCAGTCCTTAAGTACACGGTCTACGACTTTCTAGTTTTCGTGGTAGATAACGTGCTGGTTCTTTGGGAGGAATTACCTTGTATTTCACACTTTAAATGGATAGTACTGATGTTGTAATGGAGTGAAAGAGAGAGTTTGCGTAAATAAACGTGAAGCTTTAGATTAGAAAGCTGTTAAACGTATTTGTATAGTCACCCTTATAAAACGATAGCCCTGTAGGCTCTGAAAGATTAAAATGATAGCCCTGTAGGCTCTTAGATATACGTGGTCTTCAAGGCACACTGTTGGCCTGCACTCTAGATCTTACGTAATCTCACTCGTGTGGAGATGATGTAAAGTGGGAAGATTATATTTCAGGGTGTAAAATGGGCTCCTTTTATACCTTTTGGGAGGCCAGATTACTAAGCATGATTCAGCACTGGATTGGTAAGAAACCAGGTGTTGAGTCAGCTTGTTTACTAATATACATGGTAGTATTAC
>KN835354.1:0-43945 GCA_000827255.1 Suillus luteus UH-Slu-Lm8-n1
AAATGTGGGGCACGTACTCGGGTAAGGGGCACAGCGCACGAGCTGAGGCCAAGCCCTTCCTTCCTAATCCGACCCTCCGGCATGGTCTTTAACATACATCTTCTCCTCTAGAATGACCAATTTGACCAGGATAGATTGTCATGAGAAAGGTTCATAGCCATCATATTGGCAAATGCATTTCCAGATCTTGTCCATGGTGATAGGATGCAACTTAAAAAATATTGTTGGGGATCAAGATGCCTTCATTCCTGCTATGTGTCACTGTCTTGATCCTTACAGAATTGATCTGATTGGTGGTGTCCTGGTGCCTGTTGTATTTCTCACCAGAAATAATCTAATCGGCATAAGTCCAGTGTAGCTCAATTATTTAAGAATACACGCAGGTTTACAAGTCTCCCCTGTTTTGATGATGAAAGATGAGCCAGATTTTGAAGCAAGGAAGTGGTTGCGGGATGATGATATCAAGTTTCGTATAGAAGTGGGCATTGTGGGAGATATCAGTGTAGACTTCAAGAGAGGTGACAGTGGTGAAATAATGAAAGGGCGCAATACTGGCTGCGGAAGCTTTACAAAGGGAGACGTCATAGTGTCATTAGACTGTGATGATGTGGCAGAGGGGGACATCTACTGCACATCTAGCAGAGCAGAGAAATTGAAAGTGGTGGTAGAGGTGTCTTTAGTCACACTAGGAATGTTACTATTCTTATTTTAAGCAGTCAGTAAAATCAAGGTGGAAAAATAATATTACACACCAAACTTCTTCCTTCAATTCATCTCAAATCATTCTCAGGTAGCTAGGACATTCTTTTTTAAAGTTCTCTAGGAGGCTCATGTAGTGATCTTATCTAACAAAAAAAAATGATGGTAAAACAAGCCGCTGACTATTGTTATAAGTAAAAAAAAAATCAAACCTAGGTTTTAAAGTGTACTTTAGAAAAGTCTATATCTCATGATACCTAATGAAATACATTCAACCTATGGATTTAAGTTTCATCAGTGATAAGTGAAAGGGATATGAGGTAAATGTATGTCTCACTGCACTTAATATTAATGCAAGAATAGATATATTATTAAAAAAACAATTAAAATTTCTACCTCCACTTTTTTTCTTCTCCCTTAGGACTCTACTATTGGGCAGATAGTAGCAGCCTAAAGATGATGTTCTGGAGGGGAGTGGTATTATTATGAGTAAGATTCTATATAGCAACCCCAAGCCTTAATATGTCTAGAGCCTTTCAATAGACAGGACACTTACCTTGACATTAATTCCTCTGTATATAAATCTTGTTAACAATCACTTAAGAGTAACCTCTAACTCCTTGTGCTTTAGCTCTTCTATTCCATAGATACTGAAAACATTAATATAAGCTTTAGTGACAAACTCTCCTCTGAGTTGGCCAACAACTTTTCAAGTCTATAGTATAGAATGAGCAACTAAGGCAAGAGAAAATACTTATATATCTATTAAGAATGCTGTTAGTGTGCCCTGATTGGATCCTGGTGTCATGTGACTATTAGAACTATTTCATCTTTGGATGACATCTCTTCTTTATTCATTTAGGTCTTGTATGAGCATTACTAAGATGAGGAAAGGTGAGATTTAATTGTAAAAAAGATGTTATGAGAGAAACTAGAAAGGATCCTCAAAAAGGAGGTGAGTAGCATAAAAATTAATAAAATCTATGCTTTACTAAAATTAAATCATTTAGCTTTATCCTTGACCCAAGGCATCCCAGGTCTTAGTGGATATGGATTTTGATAGCAAGGACAGTTTCTCTGAATGGGAAGATTCTTCATCTATTGATATGAAGCAGCCTAAGCCACGTGATGTTGTTAAGTCTTATAAACCAAAGCTTTGTAAGCTTCAGCTGTTTTTAATATTTAAATCAATCTTAATTAATTTAAAATTCACTGTCAATAATGCACCTACGAAGTGCAAAGAGTGGGCAGGGGCTATTCAGGTGTATTTTTTAAATACCAGTATTTAACCATAAATTCATTAATTCAATTTTAATCAAGTGACTAAAATATACCAATAGCTAACTCAGCTTGCAGAGGCAAAGGCAGCTGATACTCTTGTCAAGGTCTGTCTCATAGATGCATCCACATATTAATCTATGTTTTGACCAATTAAGATCAAAATATATAATTTATTGATTTTCATATCATCAATTTCATTTATTATCAACAGAAATCTTCCCTCTACCAGATGCTCTGCACAATCTGTGCACCAGACACTATACTTGAGCTATCTACTGATTATCTTACAGTAAGTTCACATAAGTATTAATGGGCAGCAAGTTTCAGTCTAATTCTACATCAATGGACTAATTCAAGTGCTTTTATAGACCTTCCACCAAAGGTATATTGATTTGTTTGTCAAGAGAATAAATTTTAACTATTATTCGTCCACGTTTTTTAAAGCCATAGATAGAAAGTTGTTTAGTAAGTTGGTTATAGAATGGTTTAATACTATTGATTAGTAGAGTATAGTCATTTTTGCTTCTAATCAACCTTCATGTATTAGTTTCCTTTTTAATGAAGCCACATTTGTTGCTTTATGCAATATCTGGCTTTACACAACTTTTAAGAAGTATGGATTTAAAGAAAGTCTATTATTTAATCTCTATTGATTTTTAAACTAATGTGTTATTAGGTCGCCTTTGACTCTATTAAGCTGTATCACAAGACTCTATCTGAGGTGGTCTCTGAGACCAAATTTAACCCTACTAAATTTTGATCTACTCAGTTATGTTGTATTATCAGAGAGACTATTATATTCAGAGCATTTTTAAAATATATACAGAATGAGGCATTTGAAAAAGATACTAAAATTCCAGAGCAATTTCAGAGAAGTAACCCACCCCGCTCTGTTCAAGACCTTGCCTCTTCACAGTCTGAATCACCCCCTTTTCCTTCTTCTTTCATTTCAGACCCTTCTAACCCCACTTTCCATACTTACTCATCTTGCAATAAATGCTCAGCTCTACCTTCTTCTGAGCACTGTGTTTTGTTTCTGAATATTAAAAGATACACTAATGTTCAAAATTTGTTTGGATCACTGTTTACTTGTGCCCCTCAGGATGACTGTATTCTACTTAATGTAAATAAATTGTTTCATATTATATTTATATTAATTTTATTTCAAAGGTCAAGCAGGATCATGCAGGTGATCCTGCTATATGTACCCTCACAATGATTTACATCTGCAATACATAACATTTCATCCTAAGATATATGCTTAATGCCAGCATGATACTATACAAACGATTGATGTTGACACTGGTAATTGTGTAAGTTATTTATTCATATTTTCTTCTAGATAATTCTTAGTTGAATTTAGGTTGGAGGTGTTATTTTTAATATTTTCAATAATATAACCCTTCAAGAGTTGCAGGATAACTACAAGACTATTACAGCCAATCCTAGTGTACAATGAGGTGAGGTTTTTAAGAGATAGACATACATAGGTGAAATGGTGTATGTTGGATTATGACTAGCCAAGGGTGGTCATTGTGGTGATGAATATACTACTTATTTCCAGCTTTGTGGTGATTCTGAAGATCATATTTAAGCTATATTTTGTCATGCACGTGTATGTGATTTTTTTAAGACCTGTTATTAGATATTGACTATTATTTAGAATGCTGATACACTTCTTTCAAGTGTGAAGTATCCTGCTCCTCATATTGCAAAGAACATCAATAAGAAGAGTGCAGCAACTGAAATGAATCGTCTTGGTACCAGTAGTGTCAATATTTTCTATTACTCCAACTACCTTAGTTCTTAGCACTTTGATTGTGATGCTTCCTGGTCCATATGTTCTCAATTAGATAAGACAGGGGCTACTAATAAGTGGAACTTTAATTATACTAAATAGGGTGCATATATTCAGACTCAAGCTAATACAATTGGTAAGTGTTGTATTTATTTATCTGATTTATACTAAATTATCATAAGTGGTTTGAGTCTAGTCACCATCATGGCATCATGGCACCAGCTGCTTCAGTTGTTGAGTATGCCAAGCATCTGTATGGAGGTGTCTTATTCATAGAGAACCATCTTACTATTAGGAAGAGGAATAGGCATAAGCACAGGGCCCATGCAATTGTAGAAATGCACACGTGAGTTGCACAAAGGAAGCAGTGGTGAGAAGATGTTGTTGTGTAGAAATATAAATCTCGAAAGTTTGCTTGGTTTTTCTATTTCTTTCAAATACTATTGGGGAGGTATAAAGTCTACTACATCAACTTCATTCCCATAATCAACAGGTGAATTCAATGTGATAGAGCATGGCAACACACTATGAAAGAGAGAAAACAAGACTGAAATATATTAACACAATGTATATTTGGCACAGAAAGACATGAAGCAAATCATTTGTGCTAATTTAAAGCTCAATATTTTGAGATTTTATGCTACAAGCCAAAAAGCATGGTCCAGCTATTGAATTTTAATTTAAAAAAAAATCAGAACAATGTGTTCACAAGGTATAAAAACAGTAGACAAGATTGAGAAGTGTCTATTATATTGTGTTGCCTTGCATTTGAAAGGCAGATGAATTACTAAGTGACTTGGAAGATCTTTCAGCCACAAACATATTGTGGTGCTTCTTTGTCACACATTAGTATGTGTCTTTGCAATGCAGCATGCACATCAGATGTGATGGTCTATGGAGAAAAAGAATATCCCAGTGGAGGTCATAACACCATCACTCTGTAAAACATGCTCACACCTGCAGTCTTGTCTGAATTACATTGTCAAACAATTAACTATGCAGTTATGGAATCCATTGGTCAGTCCAGTAACTTGAGTTCATTATCTCAACTAATAGTAATATATCAATAATTTTGACATAATAAGTTTTCTGTACCATACTCTTTGTTTTGTATTACTCAAAATTTTGTCTCCTCAAAGAAGACCTATACCCAAGTCAATGAGGTGTCAACTCAGAAGTCGATATCTTATGGAGGCCTACAAGGAGTGAGTGATCTTAAAAGAGGTGCAATAGAAAGCATGTCACGCCACCAGGACAGATCATTCTTTACCAAAGAAGGTGGGACACAAGTGATGAAGTTGTTATGGTACTGAGCAATGAAGTGAGATAAATTAGTGAGATATGTTCTGCTGTGTAGGATTACGAAAGTCACATGCAACAAAGTTCCATTGATGCTAAGAGCATTCTTGTGACTGAGGGAGCTACCATTGTGAATTGTGTTAAGATTGTAAGTCACCTTGACTAGGTACTTGAGTCATTTGACCTCTAGAAGTGAAACCAAACATGAGACAAGGTTCCACCAGAAACTAAGGTATGTGAAGAGGTATATGAAGTCAATGTATTTCTTTGAATGCCATAATATACCGAGGGGCAAGGATTTCTTAAAGATATCTGCAAGATTAAAAATAAATATGTATGAGGTCAAGCTGCCATCAGGGCTTAAAGTTGCTTCCACTAATTGAAAATCTGAAGATAAAATGATTGTCCACCCATTTCTTGATCAGAAATATGTTCAGATGGTGCAGAATATCTACTGTGGTGTTGGCTACATCATCTTGAATGTCACCAGCTGTTGTAAGGCTAAACTGAAACATGTGATCAATCCAAACCTGACCATTAAAATCAACTATAAGACCCCTCTTATGTAGAGGCCAAACTGACACTATGTGGTATACAGCCTCAATGTCTATGATAGCTTCCTGCATACCAGGAGGGGCCCTTCTTCATCAGGCCTAAGGGGCAGGAGATGAAGAAACCACCAAGTTTTTACTCAATCTGGCTGGTGGTGAAAGGGCCAGACATATGGGAAGGGCAACTTTGTCTATGAGGTAGCTATGAATCACTTGAGAATTATTTATAGCAGACTTGTGGTTAGAAGGAGTGTAGGTATGAGTGAGGGGTGGTATGTTGCCGATAGGAAAACCATTACAAATATTTAAAACAAGGTCAGGATAATGAGAGGTAAGGTCAAACTTCTGCAGGTGAAACTTGAAAGTGTTATGGAACAGACATAAATAATGTTGTCTCCATGCCTTGCCTTAATGCAACGACCAATGTTGTAGGAAATGCATAAAATTGCTAACAATGACTTGAGGATGAGTTTGCCCTGCCATATACAGACTGGCTGGGTGTTCTTGATAGTGATGGAGTGGGTACAGTCACTTGCCTTATATCTATTCCAACCACAGATGAGGCAAAGAGGCCCATTAGTTAAGACCCCTTTGCTCTTTCAAAAGAACTTGTTCCCGTCAGTGCTGGACAAAGTGATGCCATCTTCAGTTTTTGGCTTGACCTGAGGGTAAGGTTGGAATCGGCTCGAGCTACCAATGCTGAGAATCAAGTAACTTCCTTGTTGGTATTAGCTGTAGATTCTTTAGACTTCACATGTAAGACCATCATGAGGGTGTTGTTTCACCACCACTCATAAGTAGCCTCTAATAGGAAAGTCTTTATTGTGAAGAAAAGACGTCTTGATTCGGCATTGAAAGTTATAATAGCAGCAAAATGGTTAGAGAAATGTCTGCAGACAAGGCAGAATTGACGGTGTGCTGTGAACTTTTTAATGACAAATACCTAGACTATGTAGAAGTGCCTACATCAAGCCTTCACATCTAGTATTTGATCTGGTCGGTCCCTCAGGTGTTTGGGGAATACATTGCACAACTCTAGGATCGACTGGGTCACCCAGCTGTTAGACCTATTGCAGTGCACTGATGAGCTGTCACCACAAATCAAGCTCCTAGACAGCAATGAAGATGAAGAAGTTGTTCCGCTTTTGAACAATTACAAGGACTTACCTACATCCAACAATGCATATTATATGGGGGGTGTGAATAGAGGACTTGGTATGGGTAAGTTGCCGTTTATCATGCTTTATGTTGGAAACATGACATTTTTCAGATACCGAACACCATCGTCAATTGGACAGTTTTGAATGTGATGATGAACCAAAATTAACAAAAGGGGAGGAAGTCTTTGGACCGGATGATGCTGGCTTAGTTGTCTCGGAGTTCTCAGATTGTGAAGATGATGATGGTTCCACAGATGAATGGTAATTGTCTTATTCATCTCAATATATTAGTTAGATTTCTTGTACAATTCAGATACACACTTGTTTGCATTCTGAACAACATCAGCTTAGGGTGATAAAACATGAAAACATATTGCCAGCGGTGTATAAGGACCTATGCCCTTAACATGGATGCATGACACTGATTCAGAGCACGGACATTAGGCTTTCTATATCAAAGAGAAGAACATTCTATCTGGTCTCTATGTTAATACTAACCAGACTCAAGTTGTCTATGCACAAGGGTCCAACCTGACATGGACAAAGACAGGTGCAAAGCAAGTCTCTACAATTGGCAATGATGGCATGATGCTTCCACTGCAGGCTATCTACCAAGGCCACTCAAAAATGTCATGTCCAAACCCATTAGCTGCAAACTATGAAAATTGCATCAAGGGAAATTTTCATGTTAAGTTTTCAAATATAAAAACTTACTGGTCAACACAAGTGACAATGCATACCCTGATTGATGAGATTGTTGCACCATATTGTGAAAGGAAGAAACAAGAGCTTGGCTTATCCCAAACACAAAAATTAATGTGGCAAATTGACACATGGTCAGTTCATCAATCCCTTGGGTTCCAAACATGGTTGAAGAAGAACCATCTAATGATTGTGCTGAACTTTGTATCTGGAGGGTGCACAGGCTTATTCCGGCCTTGTGATGTTGGAATGCAGTGAGTTTTCAAGTATACATTAAAGAGATCATACCATAGTGATGTGGTGCAGGAGATATCACAACAGCTCACACACAACAAGGAGAACTTGGTTATTGACAAGCATGTTGCCATTATGCACGATTGAAGTGTCACATAGATGTGGGACACATTCAAAACTGTGGGAAAACCCATCATTGTGAAGAAGGTAAGAAAGAAGGAAAATGGCTAGCACATACTGAACATGATTGTACCTACTCATTTAAGATGTGTCATGTTTGTGAATATAACTTGTCATATGAGAGCCTTACTGGCTTTGCCACATGAGACAAGTTGTGAAAGTTGAAATCAGAAGACCCTCATTTTTGGGAAGAACTCATCAAAGTGAAGCCTCAAGAAACTACAGATGCTATAAACACAAATGAAGATATTAGGGAAGCTCACAGTAGGTCACTTTTGCTTTTGCTAGCACGTGAGAGACAAGGGTTAGCAGAGTGTTTTGGAAGCAGTCTTGAACATCACTATCATACCACACATGGCTAGCAGCTTGCTATATCAGCAATACTTAGAGTCTTATATGTTGTCATGATCATTTAAGCACTCTTTCGACCTGCACAGACACTTGAGGACATTGCATGAGAGCTTAACATGTATACAAATTGCATACTAGCCATACAACAGGCTCGCTACCTCAATTCACGCCCTCCTGTCCATAAATCTGGCAGTCTACATCTTGCATGGGAATGGACACAGATCCAGCTGACCACCACCGTTTTGTCAATATGTTGCAAGTCTCTGAACACGTAAAAATCATGTACATTTCACTTGCAAGTCAAACTATGGTCTGAATGTCCAGGTAAGTTCCCAATTCTACATTCTACAACTATTAACAAGAGTCTTGTTTATAGATTGGTAATTTACCTTCCAATCTTTGCATTTTGACTACTCCCATGGTATGACTGGATCTGCCCATGATGCTTGGGCATTCGAGCACACAGCTGCTGCAAAGCATTCCAATTGGTTTTTCACTTGTGATGAATTCGCATAGGCTGATTCTGCTTATGCAGTCAATTCATGCACCATTCCTGTCCACAAAAAACCAGCAGCACTCGTACCCAAAAACATCACCTTTGATCGTGCAGTTGCCAATTTACGTGTCCGCTCTGAACATTGCATGGGTGCACTCAAAGGACAATTTCAATGTCTTCAAGGGCTCCATATGTTCATATCAACTCGAAGCACCAGCATATATCAGCATGCCAATGGATTACAGTTAGTATTATACTGTATAACATCATGATTGAGGTGGAAGGTGATCAACGAGGTGCATACTTTGCTCCATTTCACACTCATCATGAAGAGGTGGAGGATCGAGGCCCACATGACAAGCCACTGGCAGGGGAGGACAATGTTGATGGAGACACGAAGCGAAAAAAAGTTGGTTGAAGAACTTGTTGCCTTCAGGCAAATGTACTTAGAAAGATCTACCATCTAACTACTTGTCAGTGGAAAAGGCAGAAAGATCCCAGTCAGGAGACTGGTAACGATTCTGCTTGACAGGACGCTCAGAGAAGCTCAAATCATTCTCAATCCAATCCAGTCATTTTCTATACTCAGCTGCATCCCAGATACCAGCTTTGAACTCCTCCAACAAACACTGCCTCTTCTTCAGCATCATCTCATCACAAGTGTGGGCATTGACAGCATCAAGATTGGCCCTGAAACTGATGAGATAATGTAAGGTTGAGAAAAGATTCACTTACTTCTGAATGTCAAAGAGCATGTCATTGAGTGAATGTTTTGGTGTAAGCTTCTGAATGTGTCCCTTGGCCTTCGCAATGCTATCCTGTGACAGCAAGGATGGCTTTAGAGGCTTCTTCCTGATGGGTGTCTAATGTAGTGTGGAAGACGAGAGTATTTTCTTTATCATCAATGGTCTCAAAGGAAGGGGAAACACCACAACAAGTAGTGCCAGCAAGATTCAGAGCATCCTGAAGAGTCCGAATCTGGCTCACTTGCGAAGCTGTGAAAATGGTGTCATCTTCATCATCACTCGGAGGCTGCATATGAAGGGTCTTCTTGTCATGAGGACCAACTCCAGTCATAATTGCAATTGGGGTGACATTTGGACGAGCAGAAAAAATATGGTGGAGTTTAGGAAAGAATGGAAATTCATTCTTGATTTGATCTTAAAATTAACAATGTGAGTGGCACAAACTGGTAGATAAACAAAACAAACCCTATAAATTCTTGGCTTCCTCTGAGCTATTGGCATCTGGTCCATCCTCACCAATGTAGAACCTGCAAAATTCCTCGGAATCACTGCCGTCGTAGTCCTGTTCTTGACAGACACCTTCACCTGTCATTTGGAGTTTAGCAGCATGTTTTTTGTAGATTTTTGTCAGCCTGAAATAAGGAAATGAAAATCAGCGAAGCAAAAATAGAAGTTACAACTCAATGATTCGAGTTTGTTCTTGATATGGTCACCCGCGGCTGTTGGATCAACCTTGTAGCACTCAGGAAGAACAATAGCCCCAATCTGCTTATAAACACTGGCCTTCGTCTCACCAGAGGTGTTCTGATGATTCTGTGAATTGACTCAGATGTCCTCAGGGCTGACTCACCTTGTGCTGATCTTTTTTACCAAACAAGACTTTGTAGTTTGCTGTTGTGCTGATTTCATCAATGAGTTTCCATACTTGTGAGTGCTCATTCTCGTTCCATGGAATGTTGGGTAGATTCTGTGTCTTCTTTGATCTAGCCATGTGAGAGTATAAAGTAGAGTAGCGTGCGCCGAGCAGATGGCCAGAAATGGTATTTTAGTTTCTATTTATTTTGCTGTATGTGCAAAAATATCATTTTATTACAAGACGCAAAAGCAAAAGTGACCTACTGTGAGCTCCCCTATTGAGATAGAGGTGGACTTTGATATTGTCCGGATTTCCCACGCTTTTCCAGAAGTCCATTGGGCACTCCACCGGAGTAGCCTTGCCTTCGGAGTTCTACCAAACTTCATTGAATGTCACCCGGACTTCATTCTGAGATGAGGGGCATGTACTCAGGTAAGGGGCCCAGCCCATGAGCTGAGGCCAAGCCCTTCCTATATCCAACCCTCCAGCATGGTTCATGACAGCTAAGCTGAAAAGACTTATATAATATTAATACCTAGGTATCAAGTGATGCTAGGATTATATCACTCTTTTGCACAGACTGTTGCAGAATTCAGCATCAACGACATCCATTCCATTGCATCAGTCAATGGACCGGATCATTTTTTCAAGAAACTTCGCTCATTAAAGTTGGCCTGCACATTCACCTTGCTCACAACAGCACTCCATGTCCCAGCAGCAGCACAGATTACTCATCTGATGTCTTTCAATGGTCAGACACCGATGACGATATAGATCACGATTATCCGGAGGGACCTTTCATTCCACCGGTCAGAGACCCACATCAGCTGGCAATAACTGTAGTAGACAAGTCCGGTGTTCACTCCCTTTCCATATGTTATTGCCACTGCCCCGGTGCTCTCAGCCGAGACATGCAGCTCTTTCAAGCCGGCTTGTTCCCAGCATCTTTCACCAGACTGAAAACTGCATTCACATTTGCTGTCTTGGATGACTTTCTGTTAGACAATCTCGAGTGCGGTACATTGGCCATGAATTACTACAACAAAATTCGCAGACTAACATCAAGCATCTTTCCCCTAATGGTTCCAGTGAGCTGGGTTTCACTTGGTGCTTCACCTTCTGGTCATGAAAGAACAATATCCGTAGGATTGCTACAGAGAGCTCATGAGAGCTGCCAGGCAGTGGCAACAATGCAAGCTTTACAAGTGGCATGGATTTGCCCACAAAGCTGACCAGCCAAAGGACGGTGAGCTCACCCTATTTTGCCCGGCATGTCCGCAACCGGGTATAAACTTGGACCTGTCTACCGGTACAGTCGCCCAGTCAGACAATACACCTTCCTGGCTCATGACTAGATATTTGGTTATGGATGGAAACTTCAAAGCTGAGCATATGCATCCGGTGAATCCATCCGACAAAGTATCATTGATGGATGGTCTGGGATTCATGGTCTCCGATGAAAGATACAAGAGCCATTTAGCCATTGCTCACGACCATGTCCAAAGGTCAGATTGCAATAATCACCGAGCAGTAAACCAAGCAAACACATCACAGCAAAGGCTGGAGGCCACCGGTATAGGAGGATGTGCATGTGCATGGTATGGATGTTTTGTCCCACATTCCATGGTGGACTTTCAGAAAGGTGAAAGGTTGGTACATATTGCATCTGGTTACATCAGTAGCCAATCTTACAACTCTTACCCGGAATGATCAGGCAGATAAACATGGACTATGCATTAAGTCAAGCGCTCAACTATAAGACCGACAGAATCTCTCATGCCATAACATTCAATGACATAAATTGTCAGTATAACAAGTATTTGAAGGACCGGATCGCTTCTAGCATGTATCTTTCCATCCCCATTGGTATGGACATCATTCACGGAATAGGATTGTGGCATGTGCATGGACATCAAGACAGCTGCTTTGTCCGGTATGCATCAAATTTCATCCATGGGACCGGCAGGATAGATGGAGAGATTATGGAGACCCTCTGGGCACCTTTAAATATAATCTCTCCATCGGCCAGGGGCATGGAAACTCCCTATCGCAAGGAGGTATTGGATTATCAGATGAATGATTGCAACTTCATGAAAATGATTCATATAAGTAAGTTGTTGACCTCCGGATGCACATACATTGTCTTACTCATATAATGAATGGCCGGCTGGCACGTCCTGTAGCTAAGTTTCTGTCCAGAAAGTTGCAAGAGGCTATCAAGGGTGCTGCGGAGAGCACACTTGCATTTGATAATCTCAACGAGACAGCCCAGCCTGACATGGTCATTCTATGGAAGGAAGAGGAGGCACTCGCTCATACAAACAGAGCAGAGGATCCTGCAGCTATGGATATCTATAAGGTCCGGTTGGAAAGGGGCAAGTGTCTACATTTATTGGTTGTCAGGCAGGTCTCATTACATGGTAGTGCAGCTCCAACAAGAAAACAGCAGGAATCGCGCCTGTTGCAGGCTCAAAATCGCCCTGACCATCTGGTCATGAATTCCCCCAGTGGATGAGGAGCTGCCACTTGGCTCGCAACCAGTCTCACTATAGAGGAATCCCAAATATCTCTCTCCAGGGATGTGAAAAGGTTACGAATGCACCCAACAGATATGCAATTGTTGAAAGTGGCACGATGCCGGGATAAGCTTCACACTCAGATTATGAGATTTCTGGAGATGGCACTGACTTATCTTGGAGTCGATGTCGATGTCAATGACCCAGATTTTCTGGTGATTGTTCGCAATTCACTCAATGATAATTATGAAGATTACTCTGATATCGAGGAAGATCAAAATCCCCGTCCGGACATTCACAATGCTTCCATATTTCAACCGGAGCTCACTGTCATACCTCTGCCATCCAACATTGGTGAGGTGAGGTGCAGGGAGTTAGGTCTCACCAATCTCATGAAAGAAGACATTGCCCTACGAGAAGGCCAGGCCAATGACGCACTCCACGCCATTAGAGTGCATTTAGGCGATAAAGCTGTTATATTCTGCAATACTGTCCGGTCAGCCAAGTCACAGGCTTCATCCACAAGGGCATGGACTCAAGTTTGCTCAGTGGAAACAGCAGTCAATCTTAATGCTAGTATATACTCAAAATGCCAGTTGCAGCTGGTGAAGCTAGGATAGATTAGACCTTCCTTTCGTACTTTGTCATGATGTATTCCAGTCCAGATCATGACCTTCTCGAGCTCTTATTTCACACTGTAAGTTCATGCAAACGTGTTGAGGATGATATTCATGTCGTAGATGCAAAATCCATTACCAATGTCATTGGCATGGTGCCCCACCGACCCAATCTACCTTTATTACAATTATATAAACTCGTCATCGAGAGACATCTGAAGTTAATGTTTAAGCTCCCGCACAGCCTGAAATGACTTATCTGTCCCAGAACAATCATACATGCGTGCATCTTCCTCCCAAGTGAAGTACTTCCAATAGATCGAGTCTAAAGGGGGTGGACTTGGTGTTGCAAACCACTTCCAGGCAAGCTTGAGAGTAGGTTTAGGTATATTGGGTTCAGATTCCAATTCCATGATGCTGTTGTCACCACTGGGAAGAGCTTTCAATGGGAGAGGTGCAACATCGTCTGATTCCGGTTCTGTGATGCTGTTGTCATCGGGAAGAGTCTTTGAGGGCACCACATGCTGTTCTGGTTCATCCAATTCTGGTTCTGTGATGCTGTCGTCATCGATAGGGAGAGTTTTAGATGGGGGAGGTGTGACATTGTCCAATTTGGGTTCTGTGATGCTGTCATCGCTAGGGAGAGTCCTTACATGGGAGAGGTCCAATGTCATCGAAACTTTTAAATGCAAATTCAGTGTATCTCTAGACAGTGCAGTCAAATGATGTACTTACATATCATCAATCCAATCTCGTAGCTCCTCCTTTTGTGTGAGAGTGGCTTTGGGTGAGACTCAGTGAGAATATGCTGTTTAAGAAGTTGCTATATCCAATCTCCAGCATGGTTCATAACACACGTGGAATGTCTTGAGGATTGTCGGGGTGGAGAAGCTTGGTGATGCTGGCTTTGTCATGAGCAGGCACCCATGAAAGTATTGCGAAAGCATCATTGCATTGATAATGCAACCATTGTTGAGTGTAATACCAGCTGGGGAGTGAATGAGCATGCATATACCTGGATGAATTACATATGAGACTTGGTATTCATCAAAAAAAAGGGTCACTTGTGTTTGAAGATGTGTTTAAAGTTGAAATCCAGCGTCACCTTGCTGTCACCGGTGAAAGTATTCAACCATGGCATGTCTGAGAGTATGGCATATAATGGGGAATTTATGGAGAGAGGATGCTTGAGGAATAGTCTATGTCCTGCAGCATGACATGTAGTGTCACCATCTGTGGTGAAAGACCACACTGGTCCTACCCTTGTATCTGCGCCTGTTGCGTCCCAGCACTCAATAGCATGAGCAAGGATTACCTCCATGTCAGCGGCATCCTCAGTCTTGCAAGTAGGAGCCACCAACACAGAGTAAAGTTCCTCTTTGCCGAAGCATGCCACACCAATGATGGTGACCTCCTTCCCAAGGTGGACTTCCTGGTTGTGAATTTTGTGAGCATTACGAACTGCAGAATCATACATGTGTAAGACGGGATCAATGACATTCAAATGCTTCCAACACAGTCCACCAATCATATTGAACTTGCTGAAATGTACTGCCATCTCTTCAAGCGCCATTTCATACCACGCAAAGATGTGATGTCTGTCCAAGAACAACCAAGCAAATATTCTCATCAAGCTGCTCATTGTGAATTGGACCCGAGGGTGGGTGTGATGGTAGTGAAGGTAGACTGAGCTCAAAGAGTGCATAGGGAAGGGATGCTTACATGGTGATTGAGTGTGTAAAGGAGTTGGCATCCACCAAGACAATATACTAGCATTGCAATGTCGATATCACAAGAGCTGTACCCTTGGGGGTGATACACACCCTCGAGTGCATCTTCAAGCTTATTAATGACCTCAAGGATACTTGTGCCATTGTCCAGCGCAATTTTGATGACTTGCTGGAGGCAAGGGATATCATGCTCAGATATCATCATCAAGAGGTGGCTGTAGTTGTCAAGCTGGGTGAGGGATGTCATGTACTTTGTGAATGGTTACAGGCCTATTTCTAGTCAGTCAGAATGTATATAAGCAATAAAAAAATGACCTTACCTGCAGTTTTAATTCTTTGACCTGCACAGCATACATCTCAGTGATGTCCTATATATGTGTGAGGCCAAGGTACTTGTCATTGGTGTGAGCTTTTGGTCATGCATGACTGTAATGAGGTGAGTGATGTGCTTATCTACAATAGCACATTCACTGCAGGGTGAGCCCTCAAACCCAGTAGAAACTGCCTATGGCATGGTACGACAGAAACTGATTTGTGTACGTTTGTATCACAGTCAATATGATGAGATAAGGCAGATAATGAAAAACACACATTGATCGCATTGCATTGTCTCGTTTTGCATTGCATCAGCTTGAACTTGCTTATAACTTTGCTTTGTCTTACATTGCATTGCTTGTGTCTTTGCTCTTTGCTCGTCTTTGTCCTCGCATGCAAAGCAATGCAAAGGTAAGCTACTAACTACTATGGCTTTCGTACTTATTGTTTTTTGCAGTAAAACTTCTGAAGCACACCATCCACTTGGGGACCTGGGTCCTGTTAGCCCCACTATGCAGTCCATTGCTACTACCAGTGATCATCATCAAGCAGCTTTGCAAGCTTGTAAAATGAGGCACTCTCGATGAGAACAATGCTCACACAGGCCAACGCAAGCGCGCACATGTAGAGACAAACGAGGCAGCAGGGAGTACCAGTGCTGCACAGCCAGAGGGTGATGAACTTGGCGAATTCAATATCGACAACAATGATTACAATGCACATCAAGACCAAGACGAGGTAAGCTTCACACCAACATATTTGCCCAATGCTCCGTCGCACCCACCATCTCCTCCTGAACCTGCTCCTTCCCAATCGCCATCTCCTGATCCTGCTCAGGACGATGATATAGAGCCGCCCCAACAAAATATAGATCAGCATGTCTGCATCAATGTTGATATTGACAAACTCAAACGTCTTGCTGTTCTTCCCAAGCAGAAGGATGCTATTGCATTCATCCAGGCATTGCAACATGCTACATTGGATAACCTGTGCACTAAACTCAATGAAGCAGCCTTACACCATTTATGAGTTCCCCTTGACATTAGGTGTGTCACTCTGCTGCAACATTGCCTGGACAAAGACAAGCACAGATGATCACATGCTAACCTCTATCAGTCACAAGCACTCCAGCAACACAGTCGGAATGTGTTGGTTGTTCCACTGTTGCTGCTCTCTACAGCTGCTGAACAAGTTGCATAGTGTTGCCTTAGTGTTGCCTAAGTTGTGTTGGTCACACAAAACATCACATTGTGTTGTTTTATATGAGTACTGCAGTAGGTTTGACCTACATTGGAAAATGAGCCTTTATGAGGCTACTCAGGGTTGTGTCTCTATACTGGTGTTCACATATTTGACTGATGGACTAACCAATGGACTGACTACCCGAGCCTATCATGGGCAGGTATATTTGTAAGACTATTGGCCTACTTTGATATCACATACACACTTGACATGGGCCCACCTGTGTATGTGTACACCAGGCATAATTAGGCTTACTAATTGGGATAGCCAGCGCCCTCTATAGTGTCATTCCCGCCATTCCCACCTAAACATCATTCCGGCAGTTTCTGCTGCAGGCCCTTCCTGATTAGGACCTGGGTGAGCAGCGGCAGCTTCCCACGTGCCTTGCTCCTCACCATCATACAGCGCCGCCTCCCTTGAGCTATCAGGGCCTACTACCAGCTGCTCTTGCCCATATTTCGGATGAGGACATCTTTCTGGCCGCCGACACTGTGTAGCACAATCTGTGCCCTTCAACTGCACTCAACTGCGCCCAACTTGGCAACTGCGCCCTCCCTGCGTCTAGCCCTAGTATCTGGCCTCTCCTCCCTTTGTCACTGCGTCAGAACTGCACCAGTACACTATGTCCCGTGGCGCGGGCTCTTTTAGGCTCACAGGCTGTCCTGTCACTTGATTGAATCAGCAAGCCATGGTCACAATTCCACTTGACTGGGCCTTGTACCAGACATACCTTACTGGTGAATTGGTGCATGAGATTTTCATGTCTACAATTCTTGACCAACTGGTAAAGGATTTGGACCTTGGACTCTTGGATATCAACACTTGCATTGCTTTGGAGCAGCTTGCCAATGTGATGGCTACTGCTTACTCTAACGCCGGTAGGTATTCGAGCTCATTTATCTGTTCTGGTCAACTGACCTGCAGACAGTTCATCTTAAAATAGACATGGTTAGATACAATGACACCCTGGACAATGAACAACCCCATCCGTTGTCATTGATTCCAGTAGTAGAATCACTGTCTGGTATTTGCCTGGAGCACTGACCGGTATGATAATACATTCCATGAGTGGTTTGTTGTAGCATAGCATCACAACAAGCAAGACCGCTCAATGGAGGACCCACCGGTCGAACTTCCATACAAGTCCAGATGGGATGGTCACCCCCGGTTGTATCAATATATCCCCAGCATGGTTTCAGCAAGGAAGAGAGGTGTGTCCAGTCAGCATGCATGGAAATCTCTGGTATGAAGTATTGTAGAAACATAGCTTTTCAAATCTTGACCCAGAAGATGCTTTCTCGCCAGAGGTATCAGTGGCACTGAATGGTGATGCCGGTCGCAACATTACGACATCCCTTCAAAGAACCGGGATCATCATCTCTGCTGCACTTCGGGTCATGCACCCTGATCTTTATTGGACCGGAATGGAAACTCAAGTCAGGCTTGGTAAATGGGCTGCCAGATATGAATTGGACGAGATGAACTACCGGCATGTATCAGCCGGTCGTCATGGACTTTATGAATCTCGGGATCAAGTTTCTATATGACTCTGGTTCAATGCTGGCTTCATCATGTCGACTGGTGAGACATCACATGAATGTGGAAGAGGGCAACTGGATTGTTACTGCGTGGTACATGTGAGTTGTTGGGACTCTGAGCACGGAGTATGCAAAATATGACCATGTAAATATGTAGGAACTCTCATACTACCCATACATATGTCCCACCCCTCGGCCCACTCGTCTCTGGTGTAGTATACTATGCATGTACCGGATACCCTTACCCACATATATTGCACCCAGTTGGTCATATATGTAAGATTGTCGGGCAGCATAACACGTATGTCCAGTGAGCCCTGCAGAAGTTGCGTTGTGCATGTGACCGAGCCATTGCTTGGCTCTATGTTTAAAGAAATTAATTGACCACTGCATTTCATGTTTGACAATCATAACCTCTTCATTCCAGCGGTTGCGCAGTGCTTTTGTCCAGAGCCAATTAACTCGATAAACTATCATTAGAGCACATGAGACCGGACGACCGGGAGTAATCAGAAGCACCGGACACTCACATTCTGTCATCCAGTCATTTCCGGATGTGTCTCCTTGAACATCTAAGGACCAAAACCATGAATGAGTGGTATCCCTCTGCCCACGTGCATTTGGATCAGCCACCACAGAGCTGGCCTTCAAGTCTTCTTTCTTCAAAGGCAGATATTTCTCCAAGAGGTCATGGTCAGGGAGCTTTACAGGTGTGCAATTCTAAGTATGAGATCTCGGTCCAAGGCCATGTGAAGAATGTTGTGAACAGATCCAATCTCTAGGAGCTGAGACACAACAAACATGTTGACAGTGTCCTTATCAGGGATTGGAATTAATAAAACATCAATTATTTTTGAAGCGAGCATTGGGTCTCTGTGGTGTTTTGCAATGCAGCATACAAATTAAGGCACTTGTGCTCACTTTCTGAAAAATGTATTAATGTTGTGGTACCTTCCTTTGTAAGTGTTTGGGTGTGAGGCCACCTTGAATGTGAAGTGCTTAGGCACACTTAATGATGTTTACTTGTGAGGATGCCTTGACAAGCATTTGAGTCAAAAGAACTGTCTTAATAATATTAAGGAGATATCAAACATGCACACAATGGTCATGAAGCTCACAAACATACTTGTGCCATGTTCATCCAGAGTGAGGGCCACCAGTTGGAAGTTTGGGGCCTCCTGCAATGATGAAGTGCCCTCCATAAGTCCCATCCTTGAACATGTGTTCATTCTAGTCACATGCAATAAGGACATCTTGACAATACATGAAAGACTCAATAGCATGGATGATGTTAGATATATAGACAGAATGATAATCATTATAGCGTGCACATTCTGTTAGAATGTGTGCTTCAGCTTTGAGATGTGTGACACCATCAAACATAATGGCTGTTTGACCATCCACTCAAGCAAGTCTGTAATATGGGATAGTGCCTGTAGTAGGTGGAGGTGTGAGAGAATGCACTGGATAATGTTCAGCTTTAAATGGCAACGATGGAATGGGCTTGACATACATTCATCCTTCATAATAGAACTAAGTCTAGTCTTCACAGACTCTTTAAAGGTGGGATTAGTGTAAAAGAAAGACCCAAATATCAGCAAGAAAGAGAGCTATAGAAGAACACACAAACCTAGAGGATGAGATTTAGATCTATTGCAATAGATCACGATATAAGAAAAACATAGGTGCAAGACTCAGGACCCTAAGATTCCACCTAGAAATGGATGGTAAGCATATGGTATATAAAGCAGAAGAGGTAGGACTGACATTAGCAGCTGAACAGGTGAGAACTCCCACGTACAACCTGGATTATACATCACAAATTGTTTTATAAGAGAAATGTACAGAATAGCAAAAATGCACCCCAATTTCAACATCACACTTCACTAGTCACCAAGGCATGACAATATTCACAGAAACAAGATGGTGGACATCGAGGCAAAGAAAGCAGCAACCAGCAGAGACAATAATAGCCCACATGAAGACCTTTCGAGATACCTACACCATGGAACACTCCCTCTAAGCATATCAGCACTAAAGCAAGTGTATCACTAACAAACCCACAGAAGATGGATAAGACTATGGTCTAAGTTCCCAAATATGTATGTTTCCAACAAATAGATCCAAATATTATCAATTGAGCATTCATTAAGCTAACCACAAATTACCCTAAACACCTTATAGGACTCCTCATGACCCTCCACTCTCAACACATCCCACTAAATCACCACCTCCATTGAATCAACAAAGCCGACAACCCTTATTGTCCCAACTGCCCAAATGTAGAAGAAACTATTCACCACTACCTGCTAGAATGCCCTCAATACCAAAGACAAAGACACACTGTACAAAGTGAACTCGGCAGAGACACATCATCTATACCCTTCCTCCTTACGAACACAGAAGCTATCACCCACTAGTCAAATATGTAAACGACACTTAAACACCTCAAAAACACCTTCAGTAATGTACCCATATCCAAAAAATGCAAGACCTGACCTACACCACCTACTCTAACCTAACAATACACCCCATAATCAATAACCATCCTAATACCTCACACACATGGAAACCAGCAGCACCTCAGAGAAACGGAGAATTGATTACACCAGAACACTAACATCTTCTCTCTTATAAACATCCTCTACTATATTCCTATCACTCTGTGAAAGCAGATAAGTTAAGTGTACCATCACTGAAAGCGCTATACTATAATTGCAGAACTTATATCATCTCACCATACGAAAGGTGCATCTAAAACAGCTAGCAGAAATGGCAGACTGATGGGGGTATACCTCACATCAGGGCATTTATGACTTCAGGGATTAAAAAGGACACTGAGGGTCCTATAGATTAGAAAGCACTGTCCTACATAGAGTACTCCTCTCAATGGACACAAAAATGAATTTAAAAAAAATTCACCTTCCTTGAGTTCCAACTCTATTTTGACAATAGGCACATGACTGATAGCCTGACTGAAATCCCTAATGCAAATATGATTTAAAATAGTGTCAGTGTATGCCTCTTGTTCATCCATCAACATAATGGTGATGAAGGCTGCTCATATGACTGTCAAAATAACCAAGCAACTCCTCACAATCATTCTAACACACCCCATCAGATTCTCCCATGCAATTTTTATGGACTGGAGGGTATGTTAAGAGTTGTTCCATTATTCCAGGCACTTTGGATTCCACTGAGTGTGTTGTCATTATCACCATCCCTGGTTCCCTGGTTGAACCTATTAACCCTGAACCGACTTTCATCCAGCTTCACAACAACATTAATAGCAATGACTTTACAGAGATTAAAGGGGGTTGAAGTACTCGACAGATTCCTCAAGATGCACTCCAAGCTGCTTGTGATCTCCTCTAGGAGAAGTCCCTCAAAACCAAAGTCAATCTCAAGTCCCTTGTGGCTGTGACTCCTTCTGATGTCAACACATTTCCCTATCAACTTCTGAATGGTATGTTTTGTATTCATTTTTACAGTTTTTTATTAATGATCTTTCACAGGCACCACAGCTATTCTCTCAGCTGAGGGAACCAACCTCTTGATAGTGTCTGAGGGGGAGTGCATTTCAGAGTGCCTCTTGTGTTTGGCTAAAGCTGTCAATATGTGAGCTTACACTGGACGACATATTCTTCGCGCATTGACAAATACATTAGAGGACATAGCATTACTAGAACCAGTATGTTCTTTGATTTAAATTTACTGTACTGTACACTAATATCTACATAGGCTGGAGTTAATTCCCCCTGCGGATATTGTGCTTGCTCTGGCCGGCCTGAGTGTACCATCATCATCACCTCCCATAGCAACACTGTGTCAAGGTTGACAACCAAGTGCATGTACCAACATCACTTCAGGTATAGATTCACAGACAATGGTTCTAAGAACAAACCTTGTTGAAATATCCCCCTCAAGTGTGAACTTTGCCATCCTGTCCTCCCACCCAAACCTGGATCAATGTTGCGTAGGACTGTGTTTGGTGCTGTTGAAGCTGTCTGGTGTTACAATATGCCCAGGTATATTTTGAAAGAACATGAGGAGTATTCTATGCCGGGCTATAAGTCAATTGGGGTTCCCTTCTGATCTCAAGCAGACGGCTGCCCGCATACCAAAGGAGCACAGATTATTTATGTGTAACGAGTCCTTGGAGATGGAGAATAATGTGGGAGGTTCGAAATCTACTGGTAAATGTTGTGCTATTCAGCCTGCAATCTCTCTGCCTTCTAAATATGTTTGTACTGCTCTGAAACCACTCCAGATGATTGCTACCATCATTTGATATATTCTGGCTATGCTTCCACACTTGATTTTCATACTCGCATGCTTTCTTATTTAGATTGCTGCACATTTTCTGGTACCGTTCATTCACTATAGTCATGACACATATTATATGTATCATTGCAATTGTTTACATTGCTCATTATTCATTGTACTCTCTCAATACTCTCAGATCAGCATTCTCGGATCAGTCTTAGTAGAATTAAATCAAAGTTCTCCAAAAATGTCTGACTAAGCTTTTATATATGGTCTCATTGAGGTGACCGTCACGCTGTGACCCATGGGGTGTCTCTGAAGTTTCGGTAGGTGTATGTCAGATATTCCTCAATCACATGCCTCTTGCACTACCACCCTCAAAACTAAATGCTACCTCTGTTGATACTACCGCTACTGCTTCTACCTCTACTTTCACTGCTGCTTCCATCGCTGCTTTTGCTACTGCTGCCACCCATGCTTATACTACTCCCGTTACCACTTCCCCTGCTATTGCTACCTCCTGCTCTTGCTACCAAAACTCCCACTTAGAACCACCCATCTTTAATTCCAGCAAACTTCCCAGTCATCACAGTGGCTCTCCAGTTGTGACCAACCTCCCTCCCAATGTAACCAGCCCCATGATGGCAACTGCAGGACAAACAGTCTTTTCAGACCAGTGCAGCAGCACCTGGCCCCTTTACCTGCACTCTCTGCTTGGGCTGCTTCGCTCACAACATCCACAGATGCAAAAGTGAGTTCCTCTGGGACAGCAAGACGCCCACCTTCTGCCACTGGAATACAGAAGGCCGGCTCATCAACACTTAAGGCATGCAACTATGCTATGACTGGTAGTGCCCCAATGGCTGCATGAACAGCAGCAAGGACTATACACCTTATAATCCTGAGGCACGGTGGCTCGCACTTACTAGATCCCACCTTATACTTAATTACCCACACATACCTCACTCATTACAATGTGGTTTCCTTAGTAGCATCCCCAGTATTACATGTATATATATACCCCCTAATAATCCCTCTATTTTGGAACACACTGACACTTTCACTTCAATTCTCGTCTAAGAATATGAAAGTGGCCAATATCTCAGTCTGTTATCTGCTGCAGATATGGAATCTCTTATTAGTCCCTTTCAGACCGCTCCACTCATTCAAAACTTATCCTACAGCCAGACTTTCCTTTTCCACTCAGTCAGGTCCATCAACTTGTATAAGAACTTCAACCTCTACCCTTGCACCTATAGCACCTTCACCACCATCTGCTTGCTCATTTGGCACCTCCTGCCCGGCTCAGAGGGTACAACACAAAACATTACAAAAGCTTACTGCACCATACCATTGCACCCCTCCCAATATCTAGGTATAGTGGTTCACACTGGTGAAGATGAGTTTGCCGTTAACACCAGCTTTTGTTTTGACTGCTCGTCAGCTGCTGGGACATATGGAGGTCCCACCAACACAGGAGCAGACCTACTCCACAGTGAAGGTGTTGGCCCACTCTCAAAGTGGGTTGATGACTACCTCTTCTTCTGCATTCTCCTCAAGTACTTCAAAAGGTACAATGAATAGAAAGTACTTTGGGCTAAGGGAATCAGAGCTGACGGAGGCACACACATCACTGGGGGAGAGAAAATGGTACTGTGGATCCCTCCTCCCAGATGATACTTTCCAGGAATTTGATAAAGACTGTACATTCTCTATCCATGACCTCTCTGAACAGTCCCACACTCCTCACAAGATGGAAAATTCTCATGCTGCCTGAATGACATCAACTTCTTTTCAGCCGAGACAGGTGCACCATGGGAACCCACAAAAGACGTCCTCTTTAGCTCATCTCCCCCGTTTACAGGTTTCACTTGGGATCTTGATGCTCGCACAATTGAGATCCCAACAAACAAGAAAGAGAAGTACCTGGTAGCCATATTATCCTGGAAGGCCAAGCCTCACCACACTCTTATTGAGACCCAATAGCTCCTTGGCAAGCTTGTGCATGCTTGACTTGTTATTCCAGCTGGAAGAGCTTACCTCACATAGTTGAAGACCATGCTTTCCACCTTCGGCAATCACCCTCACATACTACATTCCCCACCTTGGAACTGCACTTCTGACCTCAGGTGGTTGTCTATAGCCCTGTACCAACCTTCCGTTAGCTGTCTTATCCCAGGACCATATGAAGTCTTCGACCCTCAAGCCTTCTCAGATGCTAGCTCAGGCATGAGCATTGCAATCTGGATTAATAGCCAGTGGAGAGCTTGGTGTCTCATCCCTGGCTAGAAAGCTGACAGCCGTAACATTGGATGGGCGGAAGCCATTGACTTCAAGTTCCTTGTCCTCGCCATTATCTAATCCCTCGAATCCAGCCTAATACTTTACATTAAGGTTTACAGAGACAATTGAGGAGTTGTTGAGGGCTGGTGGAAAGGCCACAGCCGCAACCATTCAACCAATGGTGTCTTTAAGCATGTTTACAACATCACTGAGTCTACTTCCTGCACTATCATCACTTGCTACATCCTCAGTGCCCTCAACCTAGCTGACACACCCTTTTATGTGCAGATGAAGTCTGCTGACCCTATTCCAACCTCTTGGTTCATGCTTCCCAAAAATCCCAAATCTAAACAGATGATGCAGAATGTGCCTTCACAAATGCTCAGCTTAAATGATAAGGAGAAGAGCTTCTCAAAATGTCGCAAGCATAGTACGTTCTCCCCACTGCTGAAAGCTAACATACACAGCTTAATACTCACCATTCATCTTTAGCTTATCCAACTAACTTGACCCCAATATTCTCAGCCTTATGTCCTCATTGTACAGTAAAAGACCAACTCCACCTGTGGGTATCTTTCTCCTCAAGACTTGCTTCTGGTACCTTTCACGCCAGTGATATGTTCAGGATTCAAGATGTCATGCTATTTGCATGGGTCGAGAGTACCTGAGAATCTTACGCCTCCAGGTTACTTGTTTTTCATATATTTTGTGACTCTCACTTCATCCCTGAACTAGAAAGAGCCCCCGCAGACTCCACACTAATCTCAACCTTCATTGCCACTGCTACAGACTCGTTCTCTAGAAAAATGATAGTAATTACATTTTTGGAGTTCACGCATGGCACATCCTCCACAGCATGCATTGAGTTCTCAACGACAAGGAGATAGATGCACTCCTCAAGGCCACCAAGAACTTAACGCCTATGGCATTGAAATACAAGAAGAGATGTCCATACACCATTGATTTCATTTGCACAATCCATGACCAACTCAATCTCTAATCTCCCCTGGACTCAGCAGTCTACAACTGCCTCACTACTGCATTCTACTATACAGTGAGACTTAGCAAATTCACTGTCCCTGCCCTAACATCCTTCAACCCGGACCTCCACATCAAGTATTCAGATATACAGGTTGAATGTGACTGAAATAACTTTGAAATGAGAGTTTTCCACCTTCCTCGAACCAAAACCTTATCAACAGAGGGTGAAGATGTTTTATTCGCTAAACAGAATGGTCCCTCAGATTCAGAGAGTGCATTCCTCTATCATCTCGAAGTCAACAACCCACCTCTCCAGACATTGCCCTCTTTGCATATCACCACAAGAATGGCCACCACTCCCTCACAAAACAGAAGTTCATCTTCCAAGTTGCCACAGCAGCCAAAGCCGCAGGCATAGAACCTCTCCAGAGCCATGGCATTTGCATCAGATCAACTCTAGAGTATCTTCTGTGCAATGTCCCTTTCAAGGTCATTAAGATGAAGGGATATTGGGCCAGTGATGCCTTCCAAACATACCTTTGAAAACATACCCAAATCCTAGCACCCTTCACGACGGATTTGTCCACTTCTCAATGCCAAGATCTTGATAAGAGCTAGTAGTCCTCCCCCTCCTACCTGTTTGGGTTGTCCTTGGCTTCACTGCGACACATCATTATAGACTCCTATAACCTTCAGAATTTGCAGCTCACCTTTCTTCTCTTTAGCAGATCTCTGATTGGGGCCAAAAGCACTTCACACCTTCACCCATACACCACTTAGTAGTACTTAGTCTTTACACCAAGACTATGCATTTGACACTTTGAAGCAATGTATATGCTTAGTACCTGTTATGAGAAGCATAGACTATACTTCTTTAAACCCAGTCTACCTTTCAATTGATTCCAACTATGTAGCTTTAGGAATCATCATATCACAAGTTAACAATGAAGGAAAAAGATATCCTGCATGATATGGTTCTTTATCTATGGGAGATGCTGAATTACGTTATTTGTAGCTCAAGCTAGAGCTATATGGACTTTTCCATGCACCATATTCACAAAGATCTATATTGACATACTTAAAATGATCTTTCTCAATTTGTAAAAGAAAGAGCATTACATTCTGCAACCACTAAAGCTATGGTCAAATTATATTATACTTTCTTAAAAATACAGGGCACATACTTAGGAAAGGGGCATAGTGTACAGGCTGAGGCCAAGTCTATTAGATATAGTCCCCATTGAGCACAACCTTGATACATGTTAGCAGTGTTTTCAGTCATGTAGATTGGAACTACTAACAGGGGGTATAGTTTATTTTCTCCAAAACATGCCATATCAATTACTATGACCTCCTTGACAAGATGTACTTCCTGGTTGTGAATCTTCTGAGTGATGCGAACAGCAGAGTCATATGTGTGCAGGACTGGATCAACGAGGTTGGAGTGTTTCCAACATAGACCACCAATTATAATATGTACTTGCTGAAATGGATCACCATTTCTTCAAGGGCCATCTCATCAATCATAAAGCTGACTCCATGTAGAAATATTGTACCATCTTAAGTATTGAGAATAATATTGTATATGTTTTCATTAAATTGCTCAGGCTAAATGGGTCTGATGGTGGGTGTTATGATAGTGAATGTGGCCTAAGCTCAAAGAGTGTGAATGGAGGGCACACCAATCTGGTAATTAAATGTGTAAAGAAGTTAGCATCCTCTTAGACAATATACTAGAGTAGCAATGTTGATATTATGAGAACCATATCCTCAAGGGCGATATATCCTCTTAATGGCATCTTCTAGATTATTGATAACCTCACAGACACTGGTGCCATTATCCAATGTGATCTTAATGACTTGCTAGAGATGGGGGATATTGTTTTTGGACATTGCCATTAAGAGGCAGTAGTTATTGAGCTATGTGAGGGATATCATGTATTTGTGGGAATCATTGCAGGCCTAGTATTTATAGTCAGTAAGAATGTATATAAGCAAAAAAACAAGCTTACCTGTAGTTTTAATTTCTTAACCTATGTAGCATACATCTTAGCAATGTCCTATATATGTATAAGGTCTAAGGTCTAGGTACTTGTAGTTTGTGTGTACCTTTGGGTTCTGGGTAATTTTGACCAGCCAAGAGATATGTTTGTATATAATTGTACACTCACCATAGGTATGACACTCCAAAGCATACTTTAACAAATTGCGTGATACACAACATCAAGTGCGCGACACAAAAGCAGCTCAGTTGGGCCTTGAAGCTTCAAAGTCGTTGCAATAGTATTTTATGTCAATATCATGAATTTTTTCAGTCTGCTATAAGCGCTAGTAACTAGTAGTCGGAAAACAAAAAAAAACTGAAGATTGCCAGCATCGGCAACAAAGCCTCAAATCTTTCAGAGGCCTGGCTGTTGTTTAATGTGAGTATTATTAGTAAGAGAATGCATATAGTATGGATGAGCTGGTTAGGGCAGTAGCAAGACATAGGCAATAAGGACTTCATAGTGATTATTATGGTACTAGAAAAGATACTGAGTAGACGGCAAGAGGACACGAGAGATTAGAGGGCAATATTGACATCACCAATAAAATAATCTTCTGACCAGGGATTAATATGAAGAGGGGCAGATGGACTATTGGGGTCGCGGATACCATGCAATATGATATCAGACGGTTGGGGCTCTACAAAGTCAGGTGGTATGGCAACACAATAGCATTGAACAATGGGTGAATAAAATTGTGTCGAAAGTAAATCAGCAGTGCTGAAACATGACCCAGTGAAAAAGAGCCAGTGGAGGGGACAGTGTTTTTGCTTGGGGTCTGTGGTACCAGAGACAGTTGTTGAATAACTTCAGGGAGTTCATTGATATCTGCATTAGAACCTTCTAAAAAAACCAACTTTAAAGTGAGTTAAGAAAATTTACATCAAAATAGGGACACACGTTTCATAGGCTGTGAGGCCCCATTAATACTTAATGCCCGGAGATCCGACACTGGCTCCTCAAGCTCCTGCTTCACCGCAGTGCCTACTAGAATAATGAATAAGTGAGAGTATATTTTGCTAGCTATACAACACACACCTTTCATTTTTTTGATGACTGGTTTGTATTCCGTGTCAGAGAGAATCTCGATGGACAATGATGTTCATCACCCAGGTTTGAGCTTCACAGCAGCTGGAGAGTTGGATAAATATGAACCAAATAAGAAGCTAGTAAGTGGTTGAAATTAATAAACTTACCTGCATGTGTTAAAATTGTTGGTTTCGCCGCCTCAAAACTTGAAGCATCATCGGAGTCGAGAAACATTCCATCATCCCCTGTCTCTCGATATTCGGGATCCCATGATGCATAGACATGTTCTGGAATTCTTCTCTGCAATGCTGAAGATATTCAGGTTAGCATCAAGAAATTATAAAAGACAGAGGCTTCTCGCCTATAATGATGTTTGCATCTTTTACAGGGCACTTGGGTCTGCCTCAGAATCGTGCAAGATCATTGCCATCAGGCCTTTCAATATTTATGACCTCATAGCAGAGCCTCTCCTTACTTATCAAAATCCATGGGCAAGAAGGTATGTCAATTCCTTTCCCCTTTTCTGTCGAATTGACATATCCAAGTGCCAAAGGGAACACTTCATTCTGCAGGTATTGATTGACTTCGTTGTGAGTCCACATTCGGCTAAAGGAAAACCTGCTAGCAGTCTCGATATGTGCACATTGACGACATTCCATGTTGTGCAACTGTGTCCGTGATGGTGGGCTGGTATTGATGAGGTTACCATCATCCTTCAACATATTGTGTTAGTTTTTCTTGTGCAATGAACAAGATATATATTCTAAATTTACATCAAGACAATTCACCAAGAGAAGCCATTGTGCAACCTTAGTAATTTTATCCTCGGAGTCAAATTGGCTCACAGCCCTTACTTTACCAGTAGCACAACAAAATTGCAACTGCTCTGACTTGTAAGTGCTGCACATTGGTCATTATGTACTGTGCACCTTATTGCTCTGTGAATTTAAACCAGTTCTATATCCATTCATGACTTCATCTCTTGCTTGCTCGACACCTGGTATCTTCTGATTGAGCATGCTTTTGGAAGAGGCAGCAGATGGTAAGGATCTTCCTGCAGACCCCGAGCTGGTCTTTTCCTTGAATATGCTGACAAGTCTCCTTTTTCCAGATATTGTGTCATCTTGCTTTCGAGGTGCATCTCTTGTAGGATCCAGAGCTTTGGGATGCTTGCTAAAGCCATGCTGGCATTCTCAACAGTAGTACAGAGCTTCAGGATTAGAGGGTGGGGTGAAGCATTCACAGGTGCAGGCTTGTCCTCTCTGACAAAAGTCTTGGCAGTATACTTCATAGAGATCAGAAATAGCAGTGTATGGAATGAAGTAAAGATGGTTCGGGAGAACAAATCAGTACAGCTCATAGATTTTTTATTTCGCATAAGCATTGGTTATTGACTCATAAGTCTCATCGATTTCTAAGCTTATTCATTTAATATAGTGATGTAACTACAAGTATCCTTCTGTTTCAAACAAAGATAATGCTAATAACCCTTGACACCAAAGTGTTGCATGTGCTTCCCAGATAGGATCACTTAATGAGACGGTGATTGATTTTGTTCCGCACCTTCCAAATTGTAAGACTTCGGTCATGGCTGCATCATCACCTTGCTCATCTGGGAGCAAGCCATAACCTTCCGGTACAATGCCCTCGGTAACTATTTTCTCAACTGTTGAAAAAAAAAGGTTTTCATCATGCTGAGTCTTGAAGGGGCTTTTCTTTCCAGGAACTTCAACAGCAGCATGTTGAATATTCCATTCCTGGTCTTCTTCTATCTGTAAGATGAGCTGATCCTCTGAATTAGTGTCTTCATTGTCAGGATGGCCAGCACCAGTCTGCCCATGAGTGCCGTAGTATTGTTCAATTGTGTCTGGATGAACTCCATCACAATTGTCTCAGTAATACCAAGTGTTGCCTGGCTTATCAGTCACAAATCCTGTGATAAATATGGTGTCAGTTACTTTATGTTCAAATTTTTGACGTGAAATCTCACTCGTGGACTTTTATTGTTTGTTGATGGGCCAGCAATTGGATGGAGGTTCCATTCTTCACGAAATGTCTTACAGTCGTCATTGATAGCATCCAAGGATAGCTTTTGGAGAAGCCACAAATGTCCTGTTTGCTCGATATTGAGCCTGTGCAGTCTTTCCAAATGGCTAAAGAAAGCCCTCCAACGTCTCACAAATTGTGTTCCTACTTCAACCCAGAGGCATTCAATCCTTGAATTCCGAGTTGACCTGTGGTACTTGTGAGAAAAACACCCAAAGGATCAAACGATGATACTATGCTTATGATCCCCACATAAACAAGCCACGATTTGGGCCGTTTCGCATGACCATATAAGTGGCAACATCAATATTTTCACTACCACGGTCACCTCGCACACGTGACAGGATACCATACTCTTCTTGTGCTTTGAGAAATAAATCAAAAACTGTTGTAGCATGATTATTTGTGCTTGTTTCTAGTGCAACCACCTGGATACGCCATAATTAATTTCTGATGACTTGGACTTGGACTTGTGACATACCATTTTGCAGTAACTATCAATAAATCCATGGACAAGAAATCTCCACCGAATCGTCTTATGGTGCCCATCCAAATGCCAAAGAGCATTGGAATGTTTGACTTTATATGTCCTTCTTTGAATAATTTGCTGGTGTCTGAATTGGTGTCCAATTCTGTCGACTCATTGTAGAGATTGCCATATTCGCCTATGTTGTACATGGACACCTTGTTGTTGAAAAAAACCAACAAGGTACCGAAACCCAGACTCTGGTCTGCAACATGTGAATATCTTCACGAAAGCATCAAGGTCATGGTCACGAAGGTTGGAATAGCACCTTTCAATGCCATGTTGACACATGTAGTGCCGTAATGTTGCTGGATGAACATCGACAATCTTTGCTAGCTCAACATGTCTGATGTGATGTTGAGTAGAGGTGGCCTCGATCAAGAAATCAAGGTCTATTATTTTTTTGGGCTGCCCTTGTTTTCCTGTGTTCTCGATTCCAGTTAATTCTGGTATATCAACATGATGCTCCTCTCTATAAGATTCTATCTCAGTATTCACATATCTATCAAAATTTGAATTTACTCCTTATTTGCAGTAGTCCCTAGGTGTTCCAGACCTGAAACTACACAGCCAAGTATCATGGCTACATTAGCTAACCATTTGACCGGGAGAGACTCTGACATTTCGTCCAACTCAGAGTCTGTGTTACTGGCATCTGGTGTGAGTGCTTCGAGGATCGGAAGTGCATTTGATGAGATAGCATCCACATGGAAAGCGATATGGGTAGGGTTGGCTCCCTCTGCTCAAAGAACTCAGATTGCATAATTGTAAGTGTGTTGGATATTCTCATAGGCAGCTTGGATTTCTGCTGACCAATTTTTGGTTTCAGGGAGAAGTGGGAGTGACAATGACATTGAAGGACTGTTTATGTCCATTGTTTCCGAGAGTCTGAGTTGGTGTAGGTTGGAAGAGTAATACAAATTGTCACCAAGAGTTCCGTAGGCATAATTCGCAGGTGACGTGGTCAAGGCATTGTTTTCTGTGTCCGGTTTTATTACTAACAACCACTCAAGTCATCTCTTTCAAGCTGTTCTTCATACTAGTCAACCTTGCAACTATCAGTAGTTTAATGATGGCTTGACACCATCAAATGTTCTACTTTTTAGATGGCACTCACATCTTCCAGGTTCATGTACCATGACCACTTATCTGAATAGTCTCATAGTGGATACCATGGACTGACAGTTTACCACTACTAGGCAGGAAACTCACTCTTTAGGGTGCATGCAAGCATTCTCGGGGATAAATCACTTGCTTTCCAAGACATGTTTGCTGCAAGCCAGGGCACCAAACTTGAACAAGTTGATGGTAGTACTGATGACAAGCCTATTTGTGTGCCGTTGCAAGTAAGCGAAAGTGCATTCGAATTATTTTTGTCTGTTTGTTACAACAAGTGAGTTTATTTTGATAATGGACAACTCGGACAAGTCTAACAATCGCTACCATACAAATGGAGGCCTGATGTCCTCAAAATATGTAACAAAGCTGTCATTCAACTGCTCAAGCTGAGCGACATGTATCTTTGCAAAGATGCGTGAGTCTATGCTATTCACCATCTCCAGCGGCAGTGTTACTTGCTTGAGCCAACACGACTTATCTTACTCACATTGAAGTACAATATCAAAGAAATCCTACTGCATGCCTTTGAATGACTCGTTTCAGCTCACATCAATGATATCTCCAACGACGAATTTCGTGCTGTTGGGTTCATTGTGTAGAACACAATGTTCAAAGTCAAGGAACGACTTGATGTACACTGTTGGATCATTGCATGTGAAGCCCCACCTATGGTGCATGTGGGAACTTGTACAAGGCAAAAGTCATACAAGGACGACTGGAAGCAGCTGTGGTGGAACGGAATAGGTAGATTTTTACTGGATGGACGAAATCCCCAACCTTACAAGGATGCCATTGAATGCTTCAAGAAACTCGACATCAGAGAAATCAATCTAGACTGCTGGAAGGCTGTGCTATATATTGTGAAAGCTTGCAGTGCTTTTAATCATCAGCGAAAACTTATCACTTGTACAGCTGATGATCTTGTGAACTACCTATTTGTCAAGCCTAACTTCGAAGATTTCGGCTGTCTAGTTCACTAGAATAGCTGGTGTATTGAGCACTTGATGTTGTGTATTGCGCACTCAATGTTGTATTGTGCAATTTATTAAAGTACGCTTTGGAGCATCATACACAGGGGGATTTATCAAATATGTTAGGGTTGTAATGCTTGGATCAAGCACAAGGTTCAGATAGATGTCTGATATTGACAGTGAATGATAGAGCATTTGGCCCATTGTGATAGCTCTTCCAAGAGAACATGATAAGGAAAGGGTGCACATTGTCTGACCAATTGATAGGAATACCTATGCAAGCGAACTTGTCAAGAGGAGATATAATACTTGGATACCTGATATAAGTAATATAATGGTATTGATCAATTAATAAATAATATGAAATGTACCTTTGATCTGATGTAATACTGTCGTACTGCATGATTAGCCCATCCAACACATTCACAGCTGAAACCTGCTTCTGTTTTTTCATTATTATCTGTATGCACTTCTTGCTGTCATGGTGATTACTTAAGGACTTGAATTGACCTTCAGACCATGGTGGAACAATAGAAGGGATACTTGTTTGTAATCATTCATTGCAATTAGGACATTACAGTCTCCATTTCTGTTGCAGGTTTATACTTACTTCCAGGTGTTAAGTTTTAAATAATTGAAATATAGAGTCAGAAGTATTTAATTTAAGAAGTTCAGGTATATCAACTTCTGAACATGCAATCATGATATGGGAATTACAAGCTTTGGATGGATCTGAAACTAAGAAGCCAGGGTCAGGGAAACTAGGTGAATAATACTGATATTAATCATCTGATACTAGTGATATTTGAAAATCTAGGTTGGGGCTATGTAAATGTCCTTCGTATGTGCTTTGCAATGAACTGTTGTCTTCTGGTGAAAACCATAAGGTATATTGAGGTATTATGAAATAAATATATATAGGTTCAGACAAGAATTAAAATGTGTCAATCCTTGAGGTTTGAAGACATACAATCTTATTGTGTGCTTGATTTTTTGTCTTGCCTTCACTTATTTAACGTATAACTTTTTGTTGAGAGTTTTTTTTCATTGAAAAAACTATCTAATTATGTTCTCAGACAATAACACCCCTCTTCTCTGGTATGTAACAAATAATTTTAAGTAGTTTTGATGTTAGTATCAAGAAGCTTAGAAATGATAATTAGGAAGCTTTAGGTAGCTAAGATTTAAAGTTATTTAATTGTCTAATGGGTAGGTGTATATTTGGCATTCTACGAATGCACGCCTTTTGATAGAGGACAACATATAATCTGCAAGCAACTTTATCTAGATTAAGAATTCTCAGATCATTGACACCCACACTGTATACAAGTACATTATGGAAGTTATTCTTCCCCTACAACACCACAGCAATAAATTTGCTGTCTGCTACTTCATCTCATCACTCATCCTCAAACTTCAACTCTGTTCATTTCATAAAATTTTCATCATAACCATACACAGCAACTTCTGACTTCAATCATATATTTCTAGGTCCAATAGGCCAAGGATAAAAGTCTACCTAGCTACTTAATCCTTCCTATGGTCCAAAATATATATGCACTTGAAACTTGTTTCTTATACAAGCAACTTCTGTGGTACAGTATATTAGGAAACTATAGAGGCTATCCTTGGAGGATGTTGTTGTTCTCCGTCTACTTGAGTAAGGTATACCTTTTAAAGTACTATTTCACTCTAAATACCTTTCCACTGATCTCACAGATAGACTGCCCACTAATCATATCTTCAATATTATAGAAAAGCCATCCACAAGCAACCACATTATTGATCATTGGTATTTGTTTGAATCATTGATCATAGAGATATTTGATTTGATAGGCATTTATCTAAAAAGACACCATAATTGTAATAGGGACACCTTAGCCATATACTTGACCATAAAGGTATGGTTCAAAATTATGGCTATGTGATGTATACAGCTTCTACTTGAATGGGCAGATGTTATAGTGTTGTTTTTATACATCTTCACAAGTCTAGCAGCTATGAGAATAGCTTCAGCCCTATTGTTAAAGCTAAATGAGTATAAGCCAACATCAGTGCTGGTATAGGACATGGTGAAATGTGTTTATCCAGGCTCTTGTGATGGAAATGTGAATCTTAATATAGATTTTCAATATTCCATCAAACAAAGTTTACAAGCTCCCTCTGATCCTTATCATATGTAGCTAGGTTTTAGTAACTTTCTTAATATGGGATGGGCATCAAAAAATATAAAGGTAATTATAAGGTTTGCAAAAAAGAGCTAATGGCTTTATTCAGGAAGTGGAAAAGCACTTTTTGAAGTTTTCAAAATACTATACCATAGCTATTTTTTGTAGAAAGGTTTTAATATAGGGAGCAATTTATTTAACTATTGTAGCTATAGGGGGCCAAAAATTGTAGTGATATTGATTAGGCTGGGGTTGTAAAAATCCCATTGGCAGGGCCAAAGTGCCAGGGATGGATGGATGCGCCGTAGGTGTGATCATGGGTGGCTGCATTGCCAAGGTTGAAGGGACCACTAGTGGGTTACGACGAGGGGAAGGCGCTGCAATAGAAAGTCAGTAAACGTAAGATTCTCGATGAAGGTAAACTTACTACGACGACCTCTACGGACAGGACTTTGGTAGTGTTTCGGCTGAGGGTTGTATCCTCGATATCCCATAGGTGAGGGAGATCTACCGCGATGGTCAACGCGATCTAGAGAAGGGGATCTTCGGCGACGATCAGGAGAAGGTGTTCGTTGACGAGGAGGCGGGTGATGGTCGAAATGAGACGGTGTGTAGTCACGGTAGGTCGTCGGGCATGTGGGAGATGGCGGCCTTTGAGAAGATCCTGGACGACCAGGGGAAATCAAACATCGTGATCGGTGTGCAATATTTGGAACACGTGCACGACGAGGAGACGGTTCTCTGACCTGTTCAGAGCCTACTTCACCAGGCTCGATGTCGATGTCCATGCTATCGTTCGGGACGACATGCACAGGTTGAGCGGCCTTGAGGGATTCCTGTTCCACGCGTTCTTGTTCCTTCTGCCTCTCGAGATCCTCCAGACGTACGCGTTCCAGACGTGTAAGCTCTTCCTGCTTCTGGATCTCCAGACGTAAGCATTCCAGGCGCTCCAACTCCTTCTGCTTGAGTTCCTCTAAACGCACCAGCTCATTCTGCCTTTCGATCGCCTCCAATCATTCACATTCCAGGCGTGCAAACTCCTCCTGCCTGTCGATCTCCTTCTGCCTCTCGAGTTCCTCCAGACGTACGCGTTCCAGGCGCTCCAACTCCTGCCTCTCGAGTTCCTCCTTACGTGCCAGCTCCTTCTGCCTCTCGAGTTCCTCCAATCGTGTGCGCTCCAGACATGCCAACTTCTCCTGCCTCTGGATCTCCTCGAGCCTGTCACGTTCCTGGTGCTCCAGCTCCTTCTGCTTCTCTATCTCCTCTAAACGAGCGTGTTCCAGACGTTCACGTTCGAGTTCCTTCAATTGCTCTTGCTCCACTGATCGTGCATTCTCCTCCATATGTTCGCGTTCTATACGCTCGAGCTCTATCATCTTGACGTCCTTGGTCTGGGCCTCCTGGACATCAACCTCCATATCCTGCGCCTCCTTCTCTTTCTTGATACGCGCCATCTCCGCTGCCCGTGCATTAGCTTTCTCCTTGTATCGCTTGATCAATAGCAGGTTACATTCTTTTTGCTCTGTGACTGGTTCAGCATCAGCCATTGTAGACGTAGAGGTGGGAGGGGGGGTCGCTGTGGTAGAAATGGAGGCGGGAAGGGGGGGCGGGGCGCTGTCGTAGAAGTGGAGGCGTGAGGTGGTGATGGGGGTTTTGAAATGTGAAGTCGAGTGATACGCTTGAACCACCACGCTCATGTAGATGCGGGATTATCAATGCCGAGGGGATCGATAAAGACGTTGTGAGCGATCGTGTTCATGGCAAACAGACCACAGGAGACACTGTCTTTCTGCGTGGCGTGTGGTAGTGTATTACCTGAGTTTTTGAAGGGGCCTCTGAAATGCAACTTGAGCCATCTCTGTAGCCTGACAATGAAGGGCTTCAATTCTTTTGGAGGAAGATCAAGAGAGTTGCCTGTTTTATAATCAGTGATTGTCTTCTAAATGCAACAAGATTACTTACCGTAGGAGAATGTTAGCCGTCTAAAATCGATGTTGAATGCCACGAAGTGAGATAGTTCGGGGATGCACACTGGGAAGTACAGGTCCTTCTGTCCATCGAGCATGTGTATCAAGTAGTGGAATTTATCGAGGTCCATCTCATTCCTCCATATAGAATCTGGTAGCTTGGTGTCCAGGATCATTACACGTTTCTCTGACGCGTGTAATCGAAGGTTCATGACCTGCACCATCAGATCTATGAGTGTGTCGGACAAGAAAGTATTATCAGACAACAGCCGAGTAAACTGTGATGTATTTCTTCGGCCTGTCGAGGGTTGTCCTTGGAGTATCTTGTGGTGAGGCAAGCGGAGCATGTAGTCCATGGCAACCGAGAAATTGTCGTATGATGTGGAGTTGGAGGACCTGGGATTCTCGACTAACTTGCCCTCTAACCACTTGTGCGCATTGGTCCATTATATGTGAATGTCACGCACTACATGTGCCTTCTCCCACAGAGCCAGTATCCATAGTGGCAGCGGCTGTTGTGGGAGAAGAGGATGGATGATCGATCACTTGCCATTGCGGATCGCGGTGTTGAGGGCGCCTCTTAGGCTACGAACCCATGCCTTGGGAGGTATGAGGGCGGGGATTCGTAGCTTGGGCACCGCAAGAGCCCTGGTGAATGACGATTGTGGATCCTGTGTGAAGTTGGTGTTGTCCAAGTCGGGCAACTTGAACTTCAAAAAGTCCGCTACGATGGAGTCAGATGAAGGGAGTATCTTGTAGTAAACTGCAGCCGGTATGTCCATGATATCGGAGAGTAACTGAAGATCGTCTGGGTCCAATGTTTTGGACCCATCCATCCACTTTGTGCAAGGGACATTGACTATCATGGACGGAATGGACGTGTTGTCAAGTGCAGGTGGGTCGGGGATTGGGGGAGGCAGGGTGGGATGGATTATATCTTCGTCGTCCAGCGATTCGAAGAAGTCGTCCTCGTCGGTACCCTCGTAGTCGGAGTAGTCATGATATAGAACTATGTCCCCGGTGCGAGGTTCGAATGTTTGCGCTGTCCTGACTTCTTCCTTAAGACAGTTGATCTCCCTAACGTTTCCGGTGATCTCTTTATGGCTCTGACATTTTCCTGTAGTAACAAAAACACGTTTGTGGTGTTTTTGTCCGTTGAAGGAAGGTTCTTGACCGTCAGGCCAGAACTGGCCTGGCTTGTTGCAATATTCGACGACTGTAGTGTATGATTAGAATTGAAAAAGATCAGACAGAGTATTGGATTACCTTTAGGACCGCGACGAGGGTTAGTTGCGATTGTAGGAACCTCCTCCCAAGGGTTCTCTGACCAACCTGTAGCGCCCGACGATGACGATTCTGCTTGGTTTTCTAGAGTTAGGGTTAGCGTCAGTTAGTTGGCATTCTAACGCAGTTACTCACGTGAAGGACGTGTCTCCACTTGTCTGCGAGGTTGTGCCGACATAACAGGGACCCTCTTAGTGCGAGGCTTGCAGGGTTTGGGTTTTGTGCTGTGTGGGTACAGAGCCATCATTGAATCGGACGCGGTTACGACTAGCTGGAATTTCCAACTAGAGGTTTAGGCATTGAAGGAAAGGGTCCAAGGAGTCCGTAGTGCGAGAGTAGGTGTAGAGAGTAGATGGAATGCAGACGACTCGCTGGAATTTCCAACGAGAGGTCAAGGTAGTGATGGTAAGTTGTGAAGAGGAACAAGTGATGATTGACTTATTTAAGTGAGTAAAAGTGGACTGTGGCAATTAGCGCTGATGACTTATTTTCGACAACCAAATAGTTGCCTAATTTGGATAAACAGTGGATTATGAGCCAAACAATCGATCCACTAGCCTGCAGTGGGGCGTAGACAATTGTGAACTTAGTCCTCAAACTAATCAATTGAGCTAGCTGGCTATAATATTGTGGAGAGTGATGAGAATTGATTTGGAGCGAAGAGCCAAAAGGAAGGGGGCTTGTCACTTGAAGGATGGGCTACCCAAGTGAGTTTTAGGCTCGCCAAGTGCGAAAGGTGGTGTAGTAGGAAGTTGGGATGTAGATTGTTTTGAGGTTGTAGCATAGAGAACTTCAATCATAAATCAAGACTTGGATTAGTGATGTCTTCTTGCATTTTTAGCACTAACACGACTTTAGAGACTCACTTAGGGGACATGTTCACTACAGAAATGATATTGAAGAGACTTTTAAGACTAATACATGTTTTAAGTAAAGTATGAGCGAGGTGTAACAACATTCACTTGGTCTGGGAATTAAGCGCAAAAGTAGCGGAATAAAAAAAAACTAAGAGGATTCAGCCAAAGTAATGATTTGACTCTGTGTCTGTGGGTGATGAGCATAGAGTTGAGAGGGAAAAGGGCATTCGTACAATGAAGGGATCTGATTGTTCGCCGCTATCGAAGTGTTGCAGAGGAGATGATGGGGGTTCTGATGAGTGATTGTTGATGCGTTTAGGATGAAAGGTCGTAAGGGAATGAGGCGTTGCAGGAAAAATTTGACGTGGCAGCTTGATGTCGATGCAATCTTCTTCAGGAACTGTGATTTTCGCTAATGTGCTTGATAGAGTTAGAACAGTTGGGTCTTGGGGGGACAGTGGATTGTGTACAACTTGAAGAAAGTCCCACCAACGCATCGCCAGCTTGAGACAATCCCCGAACATCTCCTCTGACACTTGCTCCATAGCTTGCCAGATGGATAGGGGAGATATGTGAAAAGCAGCACTTGCTGGTCTTGTCTCGTCTTCCACGTCGAGATGTATATGTACTGTTTGGGCGAGCATTGTTTTAATGACATGAGGGTAATCAAGTAAACCAATTTTGATGTCAGTATACTGCACCGTAACATCACGCAAGACCTGGGTAAAGTCGATACGGGATAGTGGGACCCCCTACGAACAAATATCAACTGGTCGTTGCTAGGATTAGAGTTTGGGATAATGTCGAGGAATTCCTGTTCAAGCACCCGAATGGGCCCGACAAGGTACATGACCAAGCGAGCAAGCCGTTTAGGCATGAATCGTGGTATGATGCGAATTTGGCCAGTAGAAGTGTTGCTGTTTCGCGTAACAAAAACTGTGTGACCCATGATAGAGTAAAGCGAGCAGGGCGCGATATAAGTATTTGCTGCATGGTACATTTCCAAATCTGAAGCTTGGGGGGGTGGTACAGACAGGAAGTGTGAAAGTGAGAAAATCAGGTCGGTCAACTTTGTGAGTGCATCAAGCCATTTGTAGATAGATTCTAACAGGAGTAAATGGGAATGGTCGAATGGGACGCAGTGAAATACTAACCAAATCTGGGCTGCAGTTGTCCTGTGTTAGAACGAACATAAAAACGTTCGAACGCGACGGGGTTGTTGAATACGTCGCTCCATAACGTGTTGAGATGATATCCGAAGGGGTTGTGTGCCGAAGTTACAAATGAATAGCCCTCGTCCATGCAGCCAAGGTCGTCCTTTGGCCATTTGTCCGAATGTTCTGAACCGATCGACTCTTGGATTATTCTGTCAAACGTAGACAAATCAAAGCCTGTAAGAATCTGGGACAGTAAATCTTCGGAGTGTCTGAATAGCGAATCGATCATCGTTATCACAGTGGTCGGGACAAGTTCAGATCCTCAGATAACCAACGCGTTCCTTGGTGCACTCCATTTCACAAGCGACAATGGAGCCTTTGAATACGAAAAAGGGGCGACGATACGAAATTGCTCGAGTAGCAGCCCAAATATATATGTAGTGTCGTCGATAAGATACTGAAACAACGATTCATTGTATGCCCTGAGATAATTCGCTTTGAGTGAGCGTTGTATAAACGGCGGGACTTACTCGACTAGGTTATTGAAATGGTGCAAATGAACCAAATGCTGTGCTCGTTCGATCACGGTGACGTGGATGCATAATTGGAGCATGAGGATGTTCAGCGATATGGAGTATGGATGATCGAACTGGAAATCTGTCCGGTGATGAACTGTCACTAGAAATAGGTAGAATGGGGAACGACATCGGTCGTTGACGACTGGATGCGTTGCCATTCAATATGACAGCTCATAGATGGCGAGTGTGACCCCCTTACCATCCTGTAGAGCCTCCAGTAGAGCAAGGGTAGCAACGACTTGTTCGTCATCAAAAAAGAGCATAGATTGAGCACTATCAATCGAACGGACAATCATGCATAAAAAACATCCCCATAACGTGGAGCATCGACTAACGTAGTCCTGCGATAGTGGTTTCTGAAATGAGTGGTTCGCCAGGTGCCTGAACGTCAAGAAATTGGTAATAGTTGATGGAAAATGAGAGGAATATTTACTTACTCTGTGGGGGAGTTGACCAGGTTCAGAAAAATTGCATCGAGACCATCGGTCGACGAGCATGCGGTGTTGAGCCAAAATTCAACTTCCTTTAGAAGGATTTTGAGGAGAAGCTCTTCATCAGAAGGAAGAGACACGAGGCTGATGAGGGAGAACACGTCACGACCAACGATGACAGTATCCCATCTAGAGGCAGAAAGAAATGCATCATACAGCTCCTGTGATATATATGAGAACGCGGATGAATCTAGTAGATGTATGTATTAACTTTCGACGATTGAAAGTTATTCTCCCGTTCTTGCTTTGAGTTGTCTTGGGGAACACTAGAAATTGGGTCCGTCCTTTGCATGTTAATTGAGGGAATAGGGCTCGATTGGAGTAGCTCACATTTAGGGTACTAAGGATGGGTCAATAGTTCGTCTGGGAATTTAAAAAGGTTCGTTAGAGGGTTCACCAGATACGATTTTGTCTGCCTCGATATTGTAAACATTTTCCAATTGAAATTTATAAACTCACGGTATTAAAATCAACCACTTTTGAGTCTCTTGCAATTGGGCATCGTGAATATATTGATGCTGGAAAGATGTATGATATGTTATGTTGGTTTAAGGTTTAGAACGTTGTACTGGATTGGGGACAAGAAGATGATCGAATCAGAGTTCTTACTGATCGGCATGCACGTGGTTTTGCTAAGATGGAGGTATTTAATTCTGGGTTGGGTTACCAGACGTACTGGTTAGGTGGGTTATAATTGAGACACTGAGGGGCACCCAGTAACAATTGTGCTGCGGTTCTATTTGTACTGTATTAAAATGTACAAAAAGTTAGTTATGTGTGGAAGGGTTGCACTTGAAGAACGGGCAAGTGTTCTTGACTGTCCTGGGAGGTTGATGTGATTGAAGGAAACACTTGCAAAACTTTGATACCAGTCACACCAAAATTTGCTTCGAATTATGAAGTAAATATCATAACCTCACGAACACTGGATTTTCTTGAATAGAAGTGTCGGTCGCATAGGGGGCGATTTTTGTGACTTCCGACACATTGGTTACGCCGGTCAAAACATTTGCTTCGAATTACGCAGCAAAGGTGTATGTGTCGATTAGGGTCGCGTAGAATAGTTCCTGTGAGTCGGATGTAAAATTGCGCGACTTTGGATGCTGGATCAAAGTCTGGAAACATGTGCTCCAACATACGGAGCAAAGGTTTGTATTTGAACGAAAAGTTAAGCCAGGCCATGGGTGTCGGATGTCAAATGCCAAGACATTATATCGTAGATTAGATACCATTTTATCGTCTGCCAAGAATTACGGAGCAAAGGATTGTATCTGCATTGAAGCAATATTAACCTGTGGGAGTAAGATCTAAGACTTTGGCGACTTTTAAGACCTTACATCAAGGAATCACAGTCATACATGGGTGGACTTTGGCGACTGCATTAAATCGTAGATTAGATACAGTTATATCATCTGCTACGAATTACGAAGCAGAGGATTGTGCCTGAACCGACGCAATGTTTGAGGGGGCCCGCAGGAGCATGAAGACTTTGGGACAACTTGCAGAACCCTGGGGAAGACTTGGCGACTAGGACCCATACCGGTGTCCTGTTACTTAAGGGTCTTATATAAATTTGCGTATAATGACAACACTATTATACACGGAAGACTTCTTGCCAGTCCTTAAGTACGCGGTCTACGACTTTTCTAGTTTTCGTGGTAGATAACGCGGTGAGTTCTTGGGAGGATTTAGTTTGTTGTCCCCTTCTTGTCTTTATTCAATAGCACAATATAGAATTTGGTAGGAAATTTGTCTGTGTTCTGGTAAAATTCGATAGGTATGTTTCACCCTAGTAGGTCGTGTTTCAACCTATGAAAGTTTGTTTCAACTTTGTCGTGTTCTCCTGATATTCGTATCTCACTTTCC